>PVKM010016779.1:0-26492 GCA_004027735.1 Carollia perspicillata
GTGCTTTCAGACCTCTGTTTAGATCTTTCAGATGAAATTTAGTCAAAAGCAGAAGGAGTTCTATAGAGCCTTCCTAAAATCTAATTAATCACAATCTAATCGAATCTGCGCCTGGAAAAGATGAGTCAGGGTTTTAATAAAAGGATCCTCTATTTATTTTGTGTGAAATGTCAGTGAAGTGGCGACCTGCCGACATCTTCCGTGTGGCTTTGTCTGAAAGCATGTTTGCAGAAACAAGCCCTACCACTAGGAAAAGTAGCGACACTGTGGTTCAGACCAATCAGCTGTGGAGATAATGGAGAAACAGGCCCCACCCCCCGCCAGTGACGGGGGAGCATTTTTCTGTTGCTGTCTCACTGCAAACTGACATCCTCGTCCCCAGGCCTGTGGCCCTGATGTGTGTCCACTGCTCCGTGGTGCACCCCAAGGCAGCCCATTGCATCTGGCTTGGCCTCTCCCTAAAAATGTTGCATAGATGAAAAGTTGTCCACTTCCCCAGCAAAGCCCAGGCACACCTGAGACCATGTGAGGAGGGAAGGAAGAAAGGGAGCCCTCTAGGTAGAGTTCAGGGCAGAGTTCCTGGGCCTTGTGGTCAGATGGAGGAGGGGGTCTGTGCAGGTCCCACTGCGCACTGGCTTGTTTACATCTGGTTACTTCTGCTCTGTAACCTGGGGTTCCCCAAGAGCAGGGAGAATGGCCCTACTTCATCGAGTGGCCATGAGGCTGAACCCCTGGCACTCTGGAGCCCAGCACCTGTGCCAGGATGCTCAGAGGATGCTTGTTCTCTTCAGCAGGATGGGGCCCCTGCATCCTTCTTTCAGAACCACCTGGTGTCAGTCCTGCCTCCCACCTGCCTCCTCCGACCTCCCATCTTTAGAGCTATGAGAGCACCGGTCGTGGGGCTTGTGGGGCTTGTGGCGTCGCCGAGCTCTGCCCAAAATCAGTAGTACTGCTTTAGGAAGAAATGCTTTCTTGCATAAAGAATTCTCTGCATGATAGACTCTAGATTTGATGGTGAATCTAGGATCCTCAATGAAATGTTGGCTGGAGGTCAGAATATTGCATGAGTTAGGTTCATTCATTGGTTTTTACTCAGCCATATGGTGTGAACATTTGGGAACCTGAATGAAGTTGCCCCCTCTGAGGACTCCTATTAGCAAACGCTTGTCTCATGAGTTGGTTTGAAAACCTCCACTTGAGTTTTCAAGCTTAACAATCAGTGCCCCAGAAAACTTCCAGCAGAACATTTACAAGTACAGTAAAATATGTTGTTCAATAGCCACTGAGAAGGATTTCTGTTTATAACTAGAACTTTCTGTGATTGAACCTCAGGCAGCAATAATGAGAGAAGTCATGGGGAAAATGTTGAGAAACAAAAGTCTAAGGGAACACAAAACACTGCAGTGACAGGGCGCTGTCAGTGCCGCTCGGTAAGGTGCCTGTGCCTGAGTAGCTGGTGAGAAGAGAATGTTGACATCCAAGACAGACCTGGGAGCATTGCTGTCTGTGAGCCTCCTCTAGAAAAGTTCAAGGCAGCAGCTTTGTGCTTAGAATTCACAGAGAGGGGCTTCCAACAGCCTTGGCACACTTCGCTGCAGGGTTTGGGGCTGCCGAGGGGACGTGGCTCGGGGCGCCACACGCTTGCCCGTCTTGCCACACCCGCCTCACGCACCCTGGGTTCCAGGCTTCGTGTCTGGGTGATGAATACACTTCCCTGCACAGCTTCCCAGAAGCCTCCTGGGAAGAACCCTGATCCCCGGACACTACTCCTTAAAGAACTTTCCTTCCAGATGCCTGTGTAGTTTTCCACTTTCTAGTGACCAGTGCTGAGTGGAAGTGCCTTTGGAATCTGAGCTGGAAAACTTCCCCAGATTAGGAGGAGTCATCCAGTTATCGGCCTGTCCAGTGACAAAGTGCTGCCACCCCCCACTGTGTTTCTCCATTGACTTGCCTCATTTCTGCTTTGCTGGCCACGTGGGCCTCTCTGTGAGCCTTTGTTCTTGAACCCTCACGGAAATGTGACTGCTGGTGAGTCAGCGAGATCAGGGGAACCAGGGGCAGGTGCTGAGTCACAGGGAGGGGAGCTCGGAAGCAGGGAGAAAAGGACTCGGCAAGGGCACATGGAGCAGAGAAGAGGAGCGGCAGGTTTGAAGCCGTGGATTCTCATCCATAAAAGTAGCTCTTAAAAATGTGGTTCTCAAAAACCACATGCTGCTGCAGAATGGATCGAAATGACGTGAGGTTGTTCTCAGACAGCAAGTGTATCTTTGTTGATGGGAAGGAAGTCCACGTGGCATCACTGGAAAAGGAAGGAAACAGTTATCTCCACGCTGATTCCCCCTCCAGGACAGGCGGGACCCCTGCTGGGACATGCCATTGTCATTCCTTAAAACTCCCCTGAATCATTTACAAAAAAAGATTAACTAAAAGTAGGAAATTCTTGAATTGTTTCCTTAAACATACTTATACGTAGACTGACTTTTTAAAAAATCTCTTTCCAGATAGAACAAAACCTCTGAATGTGTCTGTTACCTGCTTGATTTTCGGTTTTAGTTTGTTTTTTTTTTTTTTCATGAAGTTTATTCAACAGCCGTTCAGTGACTGAATTAGTATATTCTGGGATGACAGCCTGGTGGCACTTACCCAGTGGGTGTCCTTCCCAGCTGGGGGTGACAGTTACCGCCCTGTGTTAGCCTCCCGGGCCCTTGGTCAGGTCCAGGCCACAGGAGGCAAGTTCCGAGGCTTCTCCTGGGCAGAGGGAAAGGCAGTAGGGGCCTGGGGAAGCAAAAGTTTCCCAGACTCTGGAAACCCTAAAGCACCTGGTGACGGCACAGAGCGGTTCCCCTTTAAGTCTCAAGGGCGACGAGGGGTTGTGCTTCGTCACATTGACCGTCGTGTGCTTTCCTTCCCCCAGAGGACACCATCGCAAAGAAGGTGGTGTGCCGCTTCGGGGACAAGGCCTACGCGGACGAGGAGCGCTGGGACATCGACAGCTGCACGCACTGCTACTGCCTGCAGGGCCAGACCCTCTGCTCCACCGTCAGCTGCCCCCCCCTGCCCTGCTCGGAGCCCATCAACGTGGAGGGGAGCTGCTGCCCAATGTGTCCAGGTATCTGAGCCCTCGTCCCGCCGCGTGTTGAGCCGTAGATTGCAGTGAGCCTAGAGCGCGCTCGGAGCCCTTTCCACCCGTCCTGGAGTTCACGCGGCCAAGCAGTGTGTCGGCCCCGCGGGAGTCTCCCTGTACAAGACATGGGGGGACGGGGGACGGGGGACGGGGGACCAGGACACGGACCGGCAAGGTGAGGGCCTGCTTTGGTGTTCTCTAAACACTAGCGGCAGTCAGGCCTCGTGGGTAGCATGGGTGCATTAACAACACCCGCCGTATCCAAGCAGCACAGAGGTAGTGCAGCGTTGACCCAGCCTAGTGAAAAATGGTTCAGGTCAGACATGGAAGGAAATACAAGGTGAATATGTATCAGAACAAACGTGGAAGACCGGTATCTGAAGAGTGTGGTATGGCTCAGTCTTTTTTCAGTCCGGCTGCAGCAGTGCCCGTCCCATTCCCCGCGGTCTTCTGCCAAGCCCTCTGCTGAACTTTGTTTGCATCTCTTCCACACGGCGCGTGACCGCTGAGCGTGCCGCCAGCTGGCTGTCGTGGGCTCCCCACCCCCACCCTGCATGCCCACGGCTTTCCCCACGTCCTTCCCAGCCTTCGTGAAAGCTCAGTAGCTCACCTCCTAGTGTCCAACCTGAAGCCCCCACAGCTGTCCAGGTCCTCCCCCAGGCTTTCCTCTAGTGTCCATGTCCGTGTCTCCCACATAAAAACAGCTCCTTTTCCCTCTGCTCCTAGTCCCAGCAATGCAGGGCCTGAGCCCTGAGCACAGAGACTGCACAGGCAGTGCGGACCACACGGGCCGAGGAGAGGGCTCACTGAGGGCCTGCTGAGGTCCTGAGTGAGCCAGGAGCCTCTGCATCTCCACCTCCATTCTTGTTTCCCGGCAGCATTATATTAGAGACTCTCGCTCCGTGCAACACAGTGAGCCAGGAGTCAGGCCAGTGCAGTGCGTCGAGACCGGGCAGCTGTGAAACGGGCGTCCTTAAACTCAGAGTTCCACTGAGTTCCGCACACGTCCGCCTTTTGTTTAGGTGCTGCACAGACCAGTCCTAATTGAGCACTTCTAAAAATGTCCCTTTGTGCCCTAAGGAGGGTGGGGTGTTTTGCCAGGTCAGAAGCCCAATCCCTTTCCAGAACCTTCAGTTGGGTACGTCTCATGTTTGAGCCTCATTGGCCTCATTGAAGGGATAGATCGAGAGTCAGAGAGTCAGAGGATCACTTCGGTGAAGTTTTATCAGTGTGCACCTGGGAAAAAGATGTATTTCTCATTGGAGTTGTTATACCTAGCACACATCACCTGTTTCACAAGTTTTGTGACAGTTTTCCTAGTAACGTGCTCTTTACAATATAAATGGTGAAACTTGACCTTCCTTGTTCAGCAAAGGTTCATTCAGTGCCCGCCATGCACGAGCTCTGTTCCAGGCACTGGGGAGACCGCAGTGCGTCCAAGTCCACACAGAGCTTGCGTTTTCACGGGGGAGAGTGGCTGCAAACATGTCACCGGTAACTAGATAGCACACAGGGTGAGGATCCAGGCTGCGGTGGAAACACAGCAAGACAGAGGGGCCAGGAGAGGTGGAGATTGTTTTGTTTTATATACGATAGTCCAGGAATGTCTCACTGCCAAGATGACATTAAAAAAACCCAGAAGAATCACAGAAATTGTGAGGAAGAAATAGAATCCTCTAGGTAGGGCAGAAAGAAGCCCCAGAGTGGGAACATGCCCAGCACGTTGGAGGGAAGCAGGAGGCCAGAACACCCTCTCGCAGCTGATCGTGGTTTATTGAGGTAGGAACTTTGCCTCCAGGGTTTTGAGCAGAGGAGGGTGTGGTGTGACTTTTCCCCGGGACTTCTTGGTGCTGGGCTGAGCGTAGACTGTGGGTGCGGAGGGCAGGAATGGAAGCAGCGAGAGCACGGCAGAGGCTCTCCAGTGATTCCGGTGGGAGAACAGTGCCTCAGCCCAGGGGAGTAGTTGGGGGGGGGGGGTTCCGATTCTCACTGTATTGTAAGGGTGGACTCAATAGGATTTGAATTGGATGTTGGGAGTGGGGAAGAGAGGAGCCAAGGACGACTACGTTTTGGACTAATAAACCATGGAGTTGTATCTGTAGGGTAGAACCAGTTCAGTTTGGGGCATTTTTACTCAGAAATCCTCATTAGACATCTAAGTACAAATAAGAAATAGTCTTTTAGTCTAAAAGACTTTAGAACATTTAGTCTAAAGTTCAGGAGGGAGACTGGAAATCTGTGAGTTTAGAAGTTGTCAGCCATAGTTGGTTTCAACCTTGAGACTGGGTGGCATCACCGAAGGGATGAGTGTAGACAGAGAAGCACAGAGAGCCCCGGACTGAGCCCAGGGACCCCCCACCCCGGCTTCCCAGGTTTTGTTTCACATTGTAGTTTGTTGTTGATCAAACGGCCTTTATGATTGAAAATACACTCACTGAAGATCAGTTTCCAGTCTACACAGTTCCAGTGGTAACACAGCAGACATTTAAGACTTAAATCAGGCAGCAGCTTCTGGGGTCTGCAGTTGGTTCCCAGTTACAGAAAGAGATTGTAAGGGAATGGCTGAGAAATGCACGCAGGGTGGGAGACGCCTCGACTCTCTCACTTGCTGTGACAGGTAAAGGACTCAACAAGAGCAATTACAGTAGTAGAGTATTTATTTAGCTGACAGAAAGTAAAAGAAATCCTTCCATTTCAGCCAGTCCAGATACACACAATCCTATAATATGCACAAAAGTAAAGAGACCAGAGTATCTGACTCTGGTAGAGAAGAAAACTCTTTTTTCCTCTCCTTTTAAACAGTTATAAGGGGAGAGTAATGGAGGGAAAATGAGGACAACTGTACCTAAACAACAGTAAAAGAATTGTTTTTAAATAGAATGCGTTCCCCACCCCAGCAAAGCCCGTGACTCTGCAGCAGCAGTGATGGAAATGCAGAAACTGTATCTTTCACGCCCTGGGGCAGACCGTGTTGGACTGAACGCACCATCCATTTGGACTGTGGAAACAAAAGTTAACAGTAAGTAGCCCTCCATCATGTCTTACGGAAAATGTCCCTGTTTTTCAGAAATGTATGTCCCAGAACCAACCAACGTGCCCATCGACAAAATGAACCATCGTGGAGAGGCTGACGTGGTGGTTCCCGTGTGGCCCACGCCCAGTGAAAATGACGTCGTCCATCTCCCCAGAGGTGAGTGCCAGTCAACTGAGATCAGTCTAGTCTGATGTAGGGTCTACTTTGGTGTTTTTTTTAATTTCTAAAACGCCTTTCGATGACTTTTTAAATGGAGTGCTCAAGTTCAAATAACCATTCTAGAGAAGACAAGGTTGGCTGTAACATATTTAACAACCTGAATGATAAAGTCAGTCTGCAGGCCACTGGACCTCTGGCCCCGAATGCTCGGAGACTTAGTGATGTTGGAACAAAACACGTTCCTTGTCTAGGTGGAATTTCTAAGCCGTCACCAGTATTGACAGATGTGAATAAACCCGGTAAGCAGAGTATTCCCTGTCCCTTTGGATTCTGTTGGAAGCACATGCCTTAGAGTGCCCCCAGTTCTGGAGAGTAATCACATGTTGATTTCTTCGCTCACCAGGTTTATTCCGTGCTTTTTTTTCCTTGCTCTGCCCTTTCAGCTGTGTATAATAGAGATGTTCTTCTGTCTCTCAACAGTTAAGTAGTAAAGCAAAGCAGAGTTTCTGTCAGTATTGCCTTCCCTTTGGAAGCCGATCTCTTGATCAAAATAGTGTAATCTTGCTTAGCCATGACCCTGTACTGGCTCCTGTCTCCTCTGAGGACACTTGCAGAATCATTGCTACAGAGTTTTTATAATATGTTTCTGGAAGAAGCGGTGTTCATTGCTTGAGAGAGGAGTGGTCTGTTACGCTAGCCGAAGTGCTGTGCTTAGATCACGCCAGATAACCTGGCGCCAGATTCCTGGACAAAGCGTCTTGGCTCCGCGTCGAATTGCTCTGACTGCACGGCGCTTCAGCGCTGTTTGCCTTCATCTGGTCAGTAGATGTTCGTGATTAGTCTGTGCGCACCGTTCTCCATGCTGGGTTTGGCCATAAGAATAGCCTCGTTTATTGTAGTGTGTTGAGGGTCTGTGTGTTACATAGTAGTGTATCTCTGGGCCCTGAGGAGGAATTTTCTCATGTGCCAATAGCAGGGAAGTTCATGCTTCTCTTAAGCAACAGACTGGTTTTAATCTTGAAGACATTGTGAATCTTACTGGTGATACTTTAGTTCCACATTTTTCTGCTAGGAAGGCTCAGAGCTAAATTTTATGGCCTGCTTTTAGCATCCAAACAGACCTTAGTTGAAGTTTCATTTTCCTTTCATCAAGCTTTTCCTTCATTTACTTTTAAAAAATCTTCTTGTATGACATATATTCCAAAAACCATTTCTAATGTCATTTGGAATGCAGTAAGCCAAAAAGTCATTCTTATATTCCTTGTGTGTTTAAAGCCTGAATTCATCGGTTATTTTTACCTTTGGCATTTTTCTTGATGCTGATAAATGTGTTCCTGTTTTTTTTCTCCCATTCTATAAAATATTACCATCTACACCTATCCCCCCACATATACACAGAAGCACACTCGTAAAAACCTGGGTTTTAAGCTCTGGACAGTCTGAATATCACAAAGCTGCGCTACTTCATGAGCTGAGTAGCAGCTCCTTAGGAGCAACTCCTTTTGACTGGATGTGTCCTGTATCTCTCACTGACCTGGTCTCCCATGCATTCAGACAATGTGCTGCAGTGGCTTGTTTGAAATGAGATAAAAGTAAGGAAACTTCCAGAGTGTGTTCCTGATTGGTGTATAGTTAACTTGTTACTACCTCTGTCTGCCAGAGTCATTGCAAGAAGGATGACAAAAGGACAGAAAGACATACATCATATAAGCAAAATGCAATGCTGTCCCATGTTCTGGATATTAATAACTGAGAGGAAAATTATCTAATAGGCCTAGTGAGTTTGCAACAAGTTTATGAAAAGTAATTTTGCTAAGAGCTCAGTAAACCAGAATACCAACCAAAAGACCAAGCTCTTGATTCTAGCTTAATTTTTACTATTACACTAGTAATTAGTCTTAGCTATTATTAGCTATTACCCTATAAGACAAAGAATATACTTTAATCTGTTTGCAAGTAAGCAGAGCTAATATTTTTGCTTTAAAATGTTAGAAGCCAATAAGTTAATATTAATAAAAATATTTTCGTACCCCATAAGAATTTTCTTACTGTCTTAACTAGAAGCAGCCTCCTCCTGCCCAGTTGCTAACCTCACAGTTAGCACACAGTTCCTCATTGACCTCCAGCTCTGAGTCTGCCCTCTCCTAAGAGCTCTTCAGATCAGCACTAGATTGATTTTAACCCTATTCCAGTTTACCGTACTGCGATGCAATGAAACCAAGCTGCTGACTCCTCTTTGCAATGTAATTCAAAAAGTCCTCAAAAATCTGGTATAGATGTTAAATATCCGTAATCTTTTTTTCCCCCTAGAAATGGGTCACCTCCAGGTGGATTATGGGGATAACAGCAGGCGGCACCCGGTTGAAGATGCTTCGCTCGACAGCATCGCCTCGGTGGTGGTCCCCATCATCTTGGGCCTCTCTATTGTGATAGCATTCCTCTTCATCAATCAGAAGAAACAGTGGATACCCCTGCTTTGCTGGTACCGAACACCAACTAAGGTAGCATCCCAAAAGAGTTTCAGTCTCTTGTCTTGAATGATCAAACTAGCAAAGCTTACACGCTTATCATTTGCTTAAATTGTCTGATATCTTTTATACTAGCCAGTGAAATTTTTACTTTGCTCTACATAGCCTCAGGTGCACACCAGGCTGAAGCAATCTGATCTCTGGTACTGGCCCGGGGCTGGGTCAGTCATTGGATGAGTTACCCATCATCCACTGGTTAACAAAACCTGACATTTCACAGGCCCAATCTCCTAAATTTACTCTGAAGTTTTCAAAGAAGTACCTCTGGATTGATTCCTAAGTCATTACTTATATGAGAAGACATTAAAAGCTAGTCGTCTGGTGTTTCTCAGTGACCTATCAACTTAGAATTGAGAGAGAAAAGAAACCATAAAGGGAGGTTGATGATACTCGGAGAGGCAAGAAGAGGGCTAGCCAACTGGGAGGACATGCAGAAGTCCAAAGGACCCGGAGCGTGTCCAAGGGAAGCAGAGAGAGGGAAGGGAGCAGAAGAGGCAGCGACTGCATAAAGCAGCACTAGACAAGGCAGGACGGCAGATTGCATACTGGGGGAGGAAGAGTAAGTATCTGTGGTCAAGTCCGCCTCTTTTAAAAGGCAAGAGAATTCACTTTCAGTAAAGGAAATAAACCGTGATGCTTTCCAACCCTGATTCCACCTTTTGCATTTAGTCTCTTCCTAAGAAAATCACACAACATTAAGGATGGAAAACAGCCTGAATAATTATTTTATCCAGTGACCATCTAGATAACCCTGCCCTGTAAAATCCCAGCAGACGGTTTATCCTGCCTCTGATTTTCTATCGACAAACCAGCGCTGGGCGCAGCCTGTGTGTTGGGCACACGCTGGGTCAGGATCCAGGGCAGGGGCTGAGCAAGACCCAGTCCCCGCCGTGCACAGCTGGGCAAACAGACCCACTGATAAAGTGCGTGGGGAAATTAGACACAGACTGTTACACAGCCCGAGTGAGTCAGAAGTACCTGTTTCTCTTAAAATCTGCCTGTCTGGTGTCCTCTCATTCTTCAGCCGTCCTGAGTGCTAGTTTGCACTTCAAGGATTTGAAAATGGTTATGTCATTCACCTCGCCAATTTCGTTCTCCCTTCAGTTCCCTCACCCACTCCGTTTGACATGATTTCCTGGCATTTCACCTTTAAACCCAGTTTGTCGGCACCCTTCATGAAACTGTCATTGGTACCAGAACAGATGTAAGGGCCACATTGAGTCTGCCTATCAGTATCCTGTGAAGCTACTATCCCATTTGTATTAGGTACTAAGTTTGCACTAATTTGTGAAACACAAAGCAGCTAATTCTTTACCGTTTTTCCTCCTCTCACCACATAGCCTTCTTCCTTAAATAATCAGCTGGTATCTGTGGACTGCAAGAAAGGAGCTCGTGTCCAGGGGGACAGTACCCAGAGAATGCTAAGAATTGCTGAACCAGATGCAAGATTCAGTGGCTTCTACAGCATGCAAAAACAGAGCCATCTACAGGCAGACAATTTCTACCAGACGGTGTGAAGGCAGGCAAGTTGGATGAGGTTTAGAAGACAGAAGCGACTAAATCTGCTCTTAAAAGTAAACTAGAACTTGTGCACTTGCTTAGTGGACGGTATCGGGACTGTGACTTGATGTGCAGCGCAGAGAACTGACTGGGAGGGGCTCTGTCTCCAGCAATGTGCAGACCAAGCATTCCCACCTTTCCTCAAGATAACTGACCAAGTGTTTTCTTAGAACCAAAGTTTTTAAAGTTGCTAAGGTATATTTGCTTGTGCTATAACTGTAGAGATATTTGGGGGTGGGGACAGGTGAGTTTGGTTGGGGAAGCGGGTGGGAGGGTGGTGTCGGGAAGACAGATTGGTCAGCTTGGCTCGGGGGCGACCCCCAGCAACACAGGCGCGGTGCAGTGGCCCGGAGGGTAGCTTTTCCTGTTGCTCTGAAGACTGCACTGGTTGCAGCACACAGCTCAGGCCTGAGTGAGCAGGAAACAGAAAAGGCCCTGGGACCCAGCTGCCACAACCACCTAGAACTACCAGACGAGCGCACCAGAACCTTTCGATAGCCATCCCAGGTCTAAAGCCACAGTTTCTTTCCTAGAGTCACAACTGCAGTAGGCAGTAAGGAAGCAAGAGAAGTGTGAGGGCGGCATTTCTCTCAGGCGGGTTACTAAGGATATATACAGTTAGACTTTTTGCTGCTTTCGTTTTCTTCCAAGCCAATCAGCCAGTTCCTAGCAGAGTCAGCAGACACGCAAGACCTAAAGTCATTTCTGATGTGAGCGAGCACTGGAGCTTTTCCGACGACAGCGTGGCGGGCAGGCGGGCAGGCGGGCAGGCGGGGGGAGGTGGAGGACACCGGGTATTCCCAGGGGCTGTATTTCCTTGTTTGTTGTTGCTTTGTTCTGTTAGATCGTTGGTTGTTCATAGTTTTCGTTGAAGCTCTAGCTTAAGAAGAAACTTTTTTTAAAAAAAGACTTTGGGGATTTTTTTTCCTTATTATATACTGATTCTACAAAATAGAAACTACTTCATTTTAATTGTATATTATTCAAGCACCTTTGTTGAAGCTCAAAAAAAAATATGCCTCTTTAAACTTTAGCAATTATAGGAATATTTATGTAACTATCTTATGCTTCAAAAAAACAAAAGTATTTGTGTGCGTGTGTATATAATATATATAAACATATATATTTATACACATACAATTTATGTTTTCCTGTTGAATGTATTTTTATGAGATTTTAACCAGAACAAAAACAAACAGGCATTCCATATCAATGCTTTTGATCACTTACAAATTTTGAACACAAAATCTCATTCTACCTGCAGTTGCATTGGGAAGAAATACGTGTGTGTGTGAGAGAGAGAGAGAGAGAGTGTACGCACACGCGTGGGCAGGCAGCAGCACACCTGCTGCGGAGACGGTATTCCTTGATTAAATCTTCTTCCTCGTTCGGATTTGCTTTCAGCTGGTTTTCGGTTCACTCCGCCTGCCAGAAACACGGGCGGCAGTCTGTGCGCGTCACTAATCAGCTCCTGGATTTCGTTTTCTTTTTTCTTCAAACAACTGTTTGAAACAACTACTGGAATATTGTCCATAATAAGCTGGAAGTTTGTTGTAGTTTGCCTCAAATATGACTGACTGTATACTATAGTGTTAACTTTTCAAACAGCTCTTAGCACTTTTATACTAATTACCCATTTGTGCATTGATTTTTTTCTTTTAAAAATGCTTGTTGTGAAAGACACAGATACCCAGTATGCTTAATGTGAAAAGAAAATGTGTTCTGTTTTGTAAAGGAACTTTCAAGTATTGTTGTAAATACTTGGACAGAGGTTGCTGAACTTTAAAAAAAAATTAATTTATTATTATAATGACCTAATTTATTAATCTGAAGATTAACCATTTTCTTTGTCTTAGAATATCAAAAAAAGAAAAAGAAAAAAGGTGTTCTAGCTGTTTGCATCAAAGAAAAAAAGATTTATTATCAAGGGGCAATATTTTTATCTATTTCCAAAATAAATTTGTTAATGATATGATGTTACCAAAATAGACTTACATCAGCCTGATTAGTATAAAATTTTGTTGACAATTAATCCATTCCTGGCATAAAAAGTCTTTATCAAAAAAATTGTAAATGCTTGCTTTTTGTTTTTTTCAATCATGGCCATATTATGAAAATACTAACAGGATATAGGACAAGGTGTAAATTTTTTTATTATTATTTTAAAGATATGATTTATCCTGAGTGCTGTATCTATTACTCTTTTACTTTGGTTCCTGCTGTGCTCTTGTAAAAGAAAAACAAACATGATTTCCTGAAGAATAAAACAGATCTATGGCAGGCACTGGGAGCGCGCTCTCGTATAGTTTGTTTTGTTTTCTTCAGAAAACCAAGGCTGTAAGGGGAGGGTTTGCGGTTTGGTTCTCGCAGCAAACGAACACTTACAATCTTACATCACACGATGTAACTTTCAAAAAACTCCGCAACTGGGAGTAAGAAGGAAACCGTCCTTCGGTTGTCAGGTTGTCGGTGTGTCCACCTGCCAGGGTCACAGCAGCCACAGACTGTTGCTGCACTGTCTCCCAGGGCGGGTGCTGCCATAGCTGCGGCCAGTGTCCCGCAGGCTCAGAACGGGTCCCTCTCCCCCCGCCTTGCTGTCAGGCAGCTACACGGGGTTTCTCCAGCTCGCACTCTGTGGCGGCAGACAGTGTGGGGGAGGGTAAGGGGAAGAACCTAGCACTGCAAGGGAAGAAAAATCATTCAAAACTATACCAAAAACTCTGAAAATAAAAATAAAGCTCTCAAGCGTACATGACGTGTCAACATTTATTAAAGGACATTGACTTGATCAGAAATGGCAAAACTGTTTCCTGACTAGTGGTGGGTGGAGGAGCGGCCGTTTCTAGAAGCAGTGCTTGAGGAGCACACGGGCGTGAGTGGGGGTGACACCCTCACGGGGAACGGGCAGTGCTGCCGCTTACAGTTGCTTAAGCACCTTAAGGATGTAGACTCTTTTGAAAGGACACTTCTCCACAGACACGAGACAAAACAAATGTTTTAAGGTAAACGACACAAGATTCTGGAAGTAAATGGCAACTTCATGGCTAAAATACGATCAGTGGCGGAACGAGCAGCAACCCCTGGAGCCAGCCCTCGCCGCCAGTGTCGATGCTCACAACCATGAAGCCCAGACGACGCAGGTTCTGGTTTCACCACTTCTGGGAACCACCTAAGTTTGTTTCAGTCTCTCTGGACAATACTGGGAGGCGATATTTATAGTGACAATTCTCCTAAAAATCAGCGTTGGCTTCTGCCCATCACTGGAGAATAGTTATGGTATAAATCTCTCAATGCTTTAGTCCAGTTCTTCAATGCGGTTGAGCTCTGGAAAGCCGTAAGAACTGAAGTAGGCACACTGTCAGTTCATGAAAAGTACAACTGCACATGCATAATTAATACTCTGCTGCCTTACTCTGCAGAGTTGAAGAGTTCATAAGTGTTAGTATTTAACAAAAAAACCTTCCCTCGATTTCAAAATAGTCCTCTTGGTTTGTAATAAAAGAGTTAGTGAGGGCATGATCTATTAATACTGAATCACAAACCCAAGTTCAAGTGTGCTGAGTTCCCGATAGCAGGAAGGCGACGTAGCCAGCGTTCAGAGGAATGCCGTAGGAAATCTTGTAGTCGGCGAGAGACAGAACTGCCCCTGACGTGATGCTGCCCTAGGTAGGACACAGAACTAGCGGGAGGAAAAGAAGACAAATGGAAATGTATCTTTTGTATGTGCATACGTACGATGTATATTCATTTTATATACATCTTTATATAAAGACACCATTAAGTAAAACGAAATATTAATCCAAGGATCTATAGTAGCCGTTAAAAACAAAAGGTGTTACAAGGCTATACACCCACCAATGACTCATTCTCTTAAGACACTTGTTAAAATTGCCCAGAAGTGAGACACCCAAAGGCCATGTCTCTTAGGGCACCTACCACTCAGAGACAGAAGCCCATAACGTTAGCCCTGTACCATGAGGCCGAAACAGAGCAAAGAGCCTCCCTGGCAGACTCAAAGGTACAGATCTCTGCACACGTTTTGTTCCCATCCGGGATCAGCCCTGGGGCCCTAACTGCCAGCCTCTGGTACAGCTGCTGGAGGCGGGCAGGGAGGTGGGTGAGAAAGAGAAGCTCAAGTAGCCCAGACAGCATCCAAACCATCTTCCTCAGGCCAAAGGAGGCCACTTCCTACCTTCTTTCACTTCTCACCTGGTACCTTAAAATTAAGGTGGCATATTTAGACAGCCAAACCACCGTCACTGGTGTTAAAACATGTTAAAACAGTAAGAAAAAGTCCACCAAGGAAAAGGAAGGCAAGTTCGTTCTCTCTTGGAGCAATACCACCTTCCAGGCAAATGTTCTACTACTGATCCCGGAGGGAGAGGACTCATCAGCTGGCTGTGGGTTTCCAGGATGGGTGGAAAACCGTGTTGAAATCACCCCACATCCTCACGTTCCCATGCACTTGAACCCCTCTGGGCATTACACTCCCCTCCCTCCATGTTCTCGGGCTGCAGTGCCACTACACTTGTCCGAAGCGAGCTCCTTTTCCACCCAGTCCTTACGAAGCAAAGCCACAACAAAACCACAACACACACACAAGCAGCTCGGCAGGAGCAGGTGCGGGACAGGCAGACCTGGGCTCACAGGGGAGCCGGCGGCCTGCACGTGGGAGCGGAGCTGGACACGTGCTGCTTCCCGGAGGCATGCAGTTTAGGTTCACAGTTGCAGCCCAGATTTTAGAGGAAAATATTAAAAATCATTTCCCCCCAGAGCACTCTGTTCTCTGCACTATAAAATTCTTCCCTGAAGTCACGATAAAACAGAATGCTTCAGAAGCTCATTTTCTCCGCCCCTCATGGCAAGGCCCTGGGGACACACGATAATTAAAAACTGACATGTTCTTTATGTTCATCTCATTCCTGTTTCACATCTATACGAACAAACCTCAGAACAATCCAGCTTTCATACCAATGCTAGCACAACAAAAAGCAAACAAAGATGTCAGATGTTAAAAAAAAAATTTCAGAATACAATAAGGAAAAGCCTTCTATCGGAAAAACACAGCTTATGAAAATGTCAATTTTCTACCCTGTTAACTCCTGCCGGCTGGCTAGCTCCATCCACAGCGAGTCTCCTATAGGTGATACTTAAGTATCACTCCCTTTAAGCTCCTGTGTCTACCACTGAGATCACCTCTTCATGAAGAAGAAACATCCCATCTGAGTCACCAAACATCTCAGAAATGCCAGCCTTCCTTGTGTCCAACTAAGAACTGAGAGAGGACAGAGACCCCCCCCAACCCCACAAATAGAAAAGTTACCACAAGAGGCTGCTGTTAAAAGTGGAGCCAGCCCTACAGGATGCACTTTGTGATGCTCTAAAAAGCTGCCACCTGAATCGCTGCTGCTTTTCAAACACAACTGCGCTGAAGGCTGCTAGTTCTGCCTAGAACTACATTCCTCGCCCTGCCCCGCCCCGCCATCATCCAAGTCTTGCCCTCCCTGAGCTCAGGAGGCAGTCCAGCTTCTGAGCCATCTGCCTCCTCACTATCCCTATCGTGTCTGATCCTGACCTTGCTCCTAAGGTTTATGCCTCATTTTTCACCATCCTGGGTTCATGGAAGTCCATTCTTTTCCTTTTCCTGGCTCTGTTCCCTCCTTCCCTCAGCCTCGCTAATCTGGCCTCTTCCTATCGTCCTCAAGATGGCAGAGGCCTCCCTTCTCAACCCCACCCAGTGGTAGCGCCGAAACTCCCAATTACGGCACCACGTCCATAATATCCCCTCCACTCCCTGCCTCCGGGTTTATAACTCAGTCGTGGAAATGATTCCCAGCTCAGGGCCTCAAGGAAAAGTTAAATTTTATATAAAAATAATTTACAACGTTGGTAGCATAATTAAGCCATATATCCTCACCCTGCGCAAATGAAATTAATAAAGGCTGTGCACTGGAAAGTTATTTTTAATCCATTAGCAAGACAGTGCATCCGCTGACTAGCCAGAACCTCCCAACCGCTGCACGTAAGCCATTACAAAACTCACCTTTCAGTATGTAATCGGTTAACAAGCTCGGAACTTTTTCACTGTCGTCTTTCATGGCACGGAGAACTGCGAAATAAAAGAGAAGGAAGAGGCCTCGATTCTAAATTCAGATAAAAATTATCATTAATCTCAATCACTGTAACCTTAATCTAAGTAACCCCATGGTATAATCAATTCACACAAAGTATTATTTCATGCTCAAGTATAGTTGAATTAGTCCTTATTCAGGTAAGGATATCACAGTTACCCGAGAGTTACTTCCCCGATTTAACAAGGACTGGAGGCAGGAGTAAGCTGGTCATTTACACGGAAGGAGCACACCTGCGAGACTTCTTGGGCATTTTTAAAGAAAGACCAAAATGAAGACCAGATGTCCCTGAAGCGGCACCCGGAGAGGCTGCCACCTCCTCTACTGCCCAGGAACCGGGGTGACTCAGCCTCAGTCCTAAAGGGAGTCTGATGACTATACCTCTAAGCAAAGGTTGAAAAAAAATCCAGATCACCCAGGAACAGATACCTACAAATGAATACTGCACCTTTGCAGTGATTGGCAACTCGAATTTTCTCCAGAGCATCCTGGGGAAAATGCCTCACTGTTTTCCCAGACACGTGACAGTACTACACAGTGGAAGCGTCAGGTCAGCCTTCCTGGGTTTAAACCCGGCTGTGCTGCTCCCCAGCAAGTGACTTAACCACTCAGGGCACCGAGTTCCTCCTCCAAGTAAAATGAGAATGATCATCAGACCTGCCTCCAAGGCCTGTGGTGAGTATTCAGGTACTAATTCAGATGTGAAGGACCTAGAATATATATGGCACATAATATTTGCTACCTAAGCACTACCCACAATTATTAACATCACCATTATTGTAATTCTTACTATTATCACTGCACCTCCGGTAGCTTTTACCTGCTATATAACCATAAACACTGAGTCTCCGCAGGGCTGCCATCTACAGGTGGAGGGAGCAGAGGCTCAGGTTCTCCCCAAAGTTCTCAGGAGATGACCACTTTTTGATTTTCAAGGTGAAAGGCATCCTTCCATCAGCTGTCTTCACAACAATCCTGTCCCCACAGCTGTGTTAACGTGGACATTCACTGACAGCCAGGGGTCCAACCTGCCGCCCACATGCCCCATGCATCCCAAGATGGCCATGAATGTGTCCCAACACGAAACCATACATTTACTTAAAGCATTATGAGGTTCTTTTTATGATTATGTGTCACGATGTATTTAATGGGTGGCCCAAGATGACTTCTTCCAGTGTGGCCCAGAGATGCCAACAGGTTGGCCACCCTGTCACGTTCACTCACCTGAAGATTCCAAGTTGTATCAAACTATGAAGATATTATCTGAGAACCAGCCTAAGGACCTTTTGCTGTGCAGATTGCGATGACTTTGACCAGTGAATGTCTGTTCTTGGTCTGAGAGGGCACAGTCTCTCCACATGCCCTGGCTTTTAGGCAATATTTATGTCCCCATCTCAGAAGGCTACTACGTCCAGGATTTCTGCTTCCAATCATATTTCAGATTTGTTTTCACTTCTACATAAAATCACACACGCAGACCCCGCACCATGAAAAGTGCGGCAGACCGGACACGGAGAGCTGCAGCCCATGATTAGCCATTCATTCCCCCGTGTGTCTTGGACACTCGGAATTTCTTACGCTCTTCCTGAAAGTCAGAGGGCTGGCCACCCAGCTAATCTCTCGATTCTTTATTTCAGACTGGCTGACATCATGTGATTTATCCATATTTAAGTATTAAGTGCTTTTTAAGCATTAGTCTCCACAGGAATGAATACAAGCTTCAGGTCAGCAGGCGGGCAGGTGGGAGGTAAGACACTTGCTTTTTGCCCCGTGCTCCCTGGCCCCTGTCTCCGTGTCTTTCGTTTCCAAAACACCGGACAGACGGCATCATCAACACCCACTCATGTGATGCTCCCCCGCTAATATCAGCAAATGCAACCCCTTCAGGAAAAACAAGGCTGAAACATACACAGCGCGGGGCAAAAGTAGGTTTACAGCTGTGAGGACGAGAAACAGTTTATTCTTGTATTTTGATTTATTAATTATTGTGTTATTTTCCATACCAACAATTGTAAGCCTACTTTGGCCCTGCCTGTACATTAACTTATTACTCTGAGGTAACCGGAGCAATTATTTTAGCCTCATTTTTCACTGAGACCAAGAGAGCGTAAATGACTTCCAAGGATATCCCTGTAAACAACAGGAACAGAACCAGAATTCGGGGCTCATTTATGGTGATCCTAAGAGACACTCAATATCATGTATAGTTAAGTCTTACAGGTTATTTTTGTTAGATTCAGAGCATTTTTGTCTGCTTTGTTCACTAAAGTATCCCAAGTGCCCAGAACATGACCTGATACACAGGAGTCTTCATCAAATGTTTGCTGAATGAATGGATATTCTTAAACGATCACTTCCAATTTATGTTCTACCCGTATCTACACTGCCTGGGGCTCTACATGCATTAGAGAGAGCACGCGAGCGTGCCATACTTCCCCTAAATCCTTCCTATTCAGGACTGAATATTTACATAAGATCCATGAAGCATCTGATTATTGATAAATGGGAATGTTCTCAAACATGCAAAAGGTAATGGAGAATCGAGTTACATTTTCCCCCAGAATTTCGGCTTATACATTTAAGAGCCAGAAAATTTTAAAAAATAAAATAAAAACCATAAATCAACTCTAGATTTGGTGTTAGATGTCATAACCATTTATAGTTTCCTCCTCAAAAGAGCACAGGAGACACCCGTCACTCGCGGCCCCACATCAACACAGCAGCAGTGTAGTCAGCCGACTAAAACCAGTATTTAGAATCAGCACAAGGTAACAGTTTAATGTTGTCTTTACTCACTTTTTGTTAATATTTGAAGATCTTCAACAGATGGCGGTCCATTTTTTTTCTCATAAGGAATAACTGTTGTCAAGTACTACCAAGTTAAAAAGAAAAAGTGTCACTTAAATCTGAATGACCTGATCTGCAAAAATGAGATACAGCTACCAGCGGTCTATCTCATACCATGAAACCCGAGCGGCTCTGTGACAAACCCAGGTATCTTACTGCCTCGGCCGGAGCTCATTTTTTCACCCGCCTCTATCTGCTCCGTCCAAGCCCGCTGTCAACATAAAGGCCGCTTTTCACCTTTCAGCTATGACACATTTCACAGGAGTGAGATCATCTCAGGATGATTGGTCAAACTGTTCATTTTCAAAGCGAAGTGGTATCTAACCTTCTCCTTACATATTTTTCAACACATTTTTAAAACAGTCATTTTAACTAAAAACATACTTATAATAACAGTTTTGTATAACAAAATAATTCCCAATGGCCAAATAATTCTGTTGGAGACCATTTTTTTCTGGTTGAACAAAATGGTCACATGAATGACTTGATAACGTTAAAAACACATACTAGCTTCTTCCAGATACTAACAAAGACTACATTTACTCAAATAATCAAGAGGTGCATTATTATTATTATATCATTATTGTTGTTTTAAATTATTGTGTAAGTAGTTATAAATATTTAAAGGTATTAAAGGAAAACAGAAAAGTGAGAGCAAGGATGGCCTCAGGGGAAATGAATCATGAAAATTCAAGCCTGGAATCGAGACCAACTGCCTGGCTCACTAGTGTAATGGCCCTCAGGCATCAGAGCGATGCCCTGTAAGTATGTCCCGTAAAAGCACATCTAAAAATCATTGTCCAGATTCTCCCATTCTGGCCACTCCACCAAAAATTCACGGCTCAGTGCAGGCTGCGTATGCTCACCTAGAGACCTGCCAGTTTTCCTTGGAACCTCTTCAGCCCCTCCCATTACTCAGCCCCGCCCTACACCCGCTCTAACCCTAACCCTCCCAGTGATTTTTATCCCACTCGACCAAAAAACACGATGGACTTGCTTGCTTAACAACGACTGGATCCATGGGAAAGCAGAAAAAGTGAGTTGTCCAATCTTTCAGAAACTTAGTTTCCCACCACCTTTTTGGTATAGACCTCTCCAAGGTGATGCTCAGCTGTACAACAGAGAATGTTTCTTGAGAAGAACCCCCGAAAAGCGGGAAACGTGCCCTCGAGAGGCTTCGCTGACGGCAGGTGTCACAGACAGCCTGGAGAAGCGTCAGGAAGCCCTGCCCGGCACGGCACGCATGCCTCCTGGCTGCACTTTCAAGCCGCCCTGCCCTCCTCCCACGTGTTGGCTCAGTTTGGAAGTTATTTTGCCATCTTGTGGGTTCTAGAGAGGTGAGAAGCACCAAAATTTAAAAAACAAAACAAAACAAAAAAAAACCCTCAATCACCCCTGCATGGAACTCCTTTATAAGCTGCAAATGCCAGAGTGAGGGACTATTTAATATTGATTATTTCCCTTCTTAAAAAACACAAAACCGTCTTCAGTAAACGCCCTGGGCTCAGATGCCTCCCTTTGACGACTGCCTGCGGCTGCCTTCCGTCCTTTCTTCACCTTCGCTTAAGCGCTAAATTGAAGAGTTTTGTTTTGGGGACGGAAACTTTAAATTGTGAAAAGTAATTTTAAGCACACTCAGTGTGGATGTGTTTCACATGTTTGTGATACTCCTGAAACCATAAAACAAAATTGTTATAAAAACCAAATTGCTGTTCTCATATCCATGTATGGTTTTGCAAAAATAATGTCTCGCACCTTTGATACACACGTGAGCTGGCTGACTTTATGATACACCTTAAAACACACGAATATCATTTAAAAGGAGGTGAGATAAACTCTAGAGATATTTTTGACCTAGAATGCTAATCTAAAAAAGATCAATGTCTGGTTTTCTTTCCCCAAAATGACATCTTGTTTCTTATACTTTTAGAATTAGAGAAGCATACTATAGTTATTTTTCACAAAGATATATTCCATACATGCAAGTAATTATATTTATGTTAATATCTATTTGTTTAAAGGTAAGAGTGAAAAACGGAGCTCTACAACATGTATTAAGAATGCATTTAGTCTATTGTCCAATTTGAAAAAAATGCTTTTTCCCTAAAGGAAAATTCTACACATTATCCAGACTATAAATATAATAAACTTTAATTTCACTTTTAAGCAACGGTCTTAGTAAATTAGTAAAAATGCCAGCTTTCAGGACTTTCACTTACACAAGAAATGACAAAGCAGAGAATGAGGATAAATAAGGATAACCGAGCACCTGTTTCTCTCCACCTGAATTTCCAAAGGTGTGGCGGAGGCCATTCTGAATGACATTTGAGATCCCTTCCATGCTGAAGCGCTAAAAGCAGCAATATACGGCCCGGAAGAAAAGGACAGAGAAAGAAGTTCAAAGACTATTATTAGTAAGAATGCAACTCATTGGCTTATGTGCCCAAGAGGCAAGCAGTTAGAAAATGCCACTACTCATTCACATAAAGCAGACAAACTCATGCTGTTTCGAAAACATTTTTGCTTCCATTTCTTTGCAGGTCAAATGCAAAAGCAACTGCTTTTACACCACTATGTTCAAGTTTTCCTAACGTGACTGATAAATTTGCTCCAATGTAAACACTGTAAGTTGTACATGTTTGTTTTATCCAAAATTTACACATAGTTTTTAAGATAGCTTTTGATATTGTTTACCTACATTTTTATCAAAAGCCTGAAAACTTACTATCAACAGTATGCATATTTGCAGCCAGAGTTGGTATATTTCTACCATAAATTTGGTTAACGTCTGTTAACACAGCACTTGGCACATGAAATGCTGTTGCTTGGAGAGCTGATCACCGCCGCCGCCCCAGCGCAGAAAACGCATGCCCCCGCAGCGCAGTGGGTCCCACGTGCCTGCCGGGCCTCGCTCTCCTGCAAGGGCTTGTTCGCTCTGTTTCTGGAAAACAATTCTAGGTTCTTTCTCCCGGCAACCTCGAAGACTTCCTAGAATTCACTGTACTGAAAAGGGACTATTTCTTTCCAAATGTCTTATCTTGATTTGTAGCCATTCCACCATGTCATCAGGCACAGGGAAAAGTGTCCCCTGGCACCTCGATGGCTGCTGAGTCAAAGGCCTCAGATGAATTCTCACACCATGACTAACTGGGAGGAAAGGCGGTTCTGATTCACCCCATGGTTCCTTGCCCTGGAATTTTCTAGGGGAAAGTTGACTCAGTACACACATCTGAGGAGTGGGGAGAAAGACTATTTCACAAGGATCCCAGGAACAGAAGCAAGGAAAACAAGGCAGCAGCCTCTGCCCTCGAGAAATGGACAGTTTAGCCCCGTGGTTCTCAAAGTGTGGTCCAGGGGCCCTGCCCCGGATGCCCCAGAAACCCTCTCAGGGGCCCATGAGTTGAAACTATTTTCTTAGAAATACCGAGACACAATTTACTTCTTTCACTCTCATTCGCTAATGACTTAGAAGGAAATATTCCAAATGACCGGATGAAGAAGCAGATTTGAAAGTCTAGCTGAATTCAATTATGTCAGATATTAATGAGATCAACAGGAACGCACAGTAGTGCCATTTTGCTCTCTAGGTTTTTTGAAATATAGTTATTTTTCATAAAAATACTATATATGTAAGCATTAATGAATTTATTATTTTTAAATGAATTAATGTAAGTTAAACTTTTATCAGTTTTAATTTCTCACACAGTAAATATTGATATATATAATATATAACCTACATAACCGAATTATAATCTATGTATACAAAATATAACCTCTATATAAACAAAAGCTCTTTCAGGTCTTCGATAAATTTTAAGAATATAAGTCCTAACAACAAAAAGTTCAGAAACATCAGAAGGTTTAATTTTAGAAGGAGCTAAGTGGATCGGTACTAGTTACATCCTCAATGGTATTACTGAAGTTCTCGAACCACATCTGACCATCTCGTGGGAGCTCACACAACTAAGCTTCTCCCGAATCGCCCTTCTTCCCAACCCCATCCTTCCTCCAACCCTGTCCTTCCCAGACTGTGTTTTAGCAAGAATCAAATGTCTGCTCAAGGTATCTGGACTGAGCATGCTTCATTTTGCTGACAGAATACTATTACCTTAGACACAATTGGCTTGTTTTAAAAGAAAAACCTACAGGTAACTATTTTTGTGTATTTTTCACATGCTATCATATAATTTGTTCACTTTTTTAAAACAGATTATCAAAAGGAATGTGACTTATCTTAGTCTCCAGAATCTACAATAAAAATTCTGGGAAACCCTTTTCAAATAAATGTCAATGCATTTTTTAATTCTATTAAAGGTATTTCCTTCCAAAAAGCAACAAGGAGAAAAATATAAATGTAAATTCTCAATTCATTTTTATATTATCTGATTCCGTTATCTATAGACATTAAAACCAGATACTAATTCAGAAAATCTCAAGCAATATGAAAAATTTTAGAATCTGTGTACCAAGACACTAAAGTATACTTTATATTTGAACAGCACATTGTAGAAACACTCTTTACTTTTTACTTTGCCAGTTGGAAACCTAATTTCTATTTCTAAAGATATGGTAGATGCAAATTCTTAAATTTCTACAATATATATGTAATTTAGGTTTCCTTATTAAACATGCATTTATCGATATTGCTGAGCCATTTCAACTACCGGTAACCTGACCATTTCTGAAAAACAACTTCCATGCAACCATAACTCCAGACTTAGTGGAAATAAATGAAAGTACAGTCAAGTGAAGCCACAGTAACTAGGAAAAGTACAAAACTAACAATTGGTCCTAGCGAAAGAGAGTGAGTCAAGGAACCTCTGCCCTTGTGTCTGACAGTAGCTGCTGAGTCAGTAGCTGTGGCCGACAGGCCCCACTGCGTCCTAACCAGGCAAGTACTGTAACCAGGCAGCCGGTAAGGCTCTCCTGCTCCCGACCCACTGGGGAGCAGACAGACAAGAAAACCAGGCTTGTGGGAATCACCGAGAAACAAAACTCCAGTTGCCATCAACTCCCACCTCCCCGGGAATCACGCAGTGACAATTTTCTGCCTTCACTCCATTTTCAAACTCTCCCTTCTCTACTGGCTCTTCCCCATGTAAATTCTCAAACCCTTGACCTCATGCCTTTCCCCAGAGTTTCCCGAAAGAGCTCTTTCCAGGTGTCATTTCTCTGGTGCTGAGGTCCACAGACACTTTTCAGGTCAGAGACATCCAGTGAGCACCTCTCCTTGCACCTGCTCCCTGGGTTCCCTGACACCAAACGCTTCCTGAGTCTCCGTCCGAGTCTCTGGTTGCTGCCTCTGAGAGGTGCCTAGTCCGTGCTTCTCTCTCTTTTTTTAAGATTTTATTTATTTATCTTTTGGGGAGAAAGGAAGGAGAGAGGGAGAGAAACATCAATGTATGGTTGCCTCTCGTGAGTCCCCTGCTGGGAACTGGCCTGCAACCCAGGCATGTGCCCTGACTGGGAATTGAACCGCGATCCTTTGCATCGCAGACCCGCGCTCAATCCACTGAGCTACAGCAGCCAGGGCCCGTGCTTCTCTCTTGTACACGGGTGTCCCCAGGATCTTCCCCCTTTTTTTTTCTCATGGACACTCTCTGAACATTCCCACTAGATAGTGTCAACTTTTGCCTCCATCAATCTACAGCTCCACTCTGCTAAGATCAGTAAAAGGCTAAGAACAGAGCCTGGCACCTGTTCAGTAAACGGTAGCTGTCTTTATTGTAACTTTTCTGACTCGTGGCTTTTTGGATAACTGTACCTAAATATTCCTAAAATTCATATCCAAAACTAAATTCGTCCTCCTCTCCCCACCAAAAATCAAACAAAAATAAGAAACCTGTTCCCCCATCAGCGTTTTATACCTCTCATGCATTTACTCATTCTTTCAAGTCCTATTTAGCCAGATACTATTGCAGGTACTAAGGATTCAAAGTTAACACGTCAGCCAAGACCCGCCCCCCATCCTCAGGAACCGACACTCCAGTATACGAGGGACAGAAAAAGTACGGGTAAACGAACTAGAAAACTGCAGATAATGGGTGTCCTGCCGATAGCTACAACAAGGCAACTAAAGACTGGATGTCTACTTTGTACCCAGTGGTCAGAGGCGAGTTCCCGGGGAGGTGACATCTGAGCTGAAACATGAATTACACAGCCTCCCAGATGAGCTACAAAGGACAATGAACAAGAGATCCTCTCAGACAACAAAACCCCAAGCAGCCCGACTGGCCAGCCAAGGAGCTCACTCTGCGGCCAGTGCACAGGGGTCCTGTGTTCCCCGGCAGGATGTGCAACAGCAGCTACTGAGCACTCCCATTCTCCCGGCCGTCCAGTAAGTTCTTACTGCCGCACGCTGTTCTCTCTCCACCTCTGCGTGCTGGGTGTGCTGGGATGGGAGGCTTAACCTTTGCGCCATGGGGGGCAACATCCGGAGCTGAGGGAGGACAGCAAGCCCCCCAAGATGGTGCCGAGGCTGGATGCAGTCAGGGTAGAGGGGACCTGCCTTGCTCCCTTGGGAGAAGGGGCACAGGCCAAAACTCAGTGACCTGACCCTCACTCCTCCCCGCCCCAGTGCCGAACCAGTCAAGCTCCTTCATATCTCTGAGATGCAGCCCCTTTCTCATCCCCACTGACATGTCCTTGGCTCATTTCTTACCTGAATGACTGCCGCAGACTCCTAATCAGCTCCTCATTCCTAGCTGTCTCCCTCCAATTAGTACTTGTTCAAACACTAAAGTTACCCTTCCAAAAGACAAATCTGAACATGTAACAAGCCACTGAAAACCTTTTTGGTTTCCTACAGCCTTTAAATAAAGACCAAAGGCTACAGCGTGGCATCCAAAGCCATCCGTTTTCTGGTTCCACTCTGCTGTTTGCACACTCTCTCCTTGACTTACTTCCTCTCTCCTTGACTTACTTCCTCTCTCCTAGCTTCCTCCCTCAACTTCTACTCATAATGAACGGCCCGCAGTTCCCCACACGTCCCTGTCACCTCCGGGTAGCTGCCCATACTTCCTGTCCTCGGGATTCAATGCCGCCTTCCCAGACCCCTAAACCAAACCAGGGGTGACAGCAACACACACACACATCGACCAGGGGGCAGT
>PVKM010016780.1:0-26483 GCA_004027735.1 Carollia perspicillata
AGTTTATAAAAGATATTGACAAGGTCTTCTTTCTACAAATTTTGGTCTAATTGAAAAATTACAGAAAACTTGCAATAATAGTGCAAAGAAGTTCCATGTATACTTCACATAAAGTGAAAATTATATGACAGTTCCAGCTTTGTTTATTCTCTATGATCAAATCTATTCTCTTCAAAACATCTAAAATGGTGTACAGCCAGTTTTCTGTATCCATAGTTTTGCATCCAAAAATTCAGCAAACTGCTGACTAAAAATATTATGAAAAAAAATCCCAGAAAGTTCCCAAAAGCAAAACTTGAATTTGTCACCCACACCTGACATTACGCTGAATCTGTGCCAATGAAGTGATGTGAAGGAGTAACCTGCTGTGGCCTATCTGCAAATACTATCCCATTACGTGAAGTCGAGACTCAAGAAAAACCAGAATTTACTTATAAAAAGATTTTGTATTTATTCTTACATGTTTAAACTTCAATCACCTTCAAGGTACTTTCCATTTGATACAATATACCTGTAGTGATGTTTTTGCACTGTTCAAAACACTGTTTGAACTCATTGATTTTGATGCCCTTTAGTGCTTCTGCTGTTTTTTGTTTCACCTCTTCCACATTGGCAACACGCTTCCCTTTGAGGACTTTTTCTATCAGGGAAGCAAAAAAAAGTTCCTCAGGCATTGGGTGGTGGGGCATGGGGGTCATGCTGTTTTTGATCAAAAACCACTGAACACTCAGCTTGGTGTGGGCAGGTGTGCTTGTAAATCACACATCATGAAGTGGGCAAATGTGTTAAAAGAGTTTTCAGAAAAAATCCCCTGAAGCTGAACATAGCCTCTCACAACAATGCCAGCTGGTGCACTGATACAGACGTGTTCCTAGAACACTCACTGAGCAGGGGAAGCCTGTACTACAAGGGGACTGCCCTCCAGAAGATGATTCTGTGTTTTGGGGTGGGTCTCCCCTGACACATAAATTTGAGCTTCTGCAAATTTTGGTATCCAAGGCGGGTTCTGGAACCAATTGTCCTGGTATATGGAAGGATGGCTGTACTGGCATTTACTTTCCTAAGATTTAAAAACAACATTTCTATACCTAGTATTTAAGAACCAGGAACCATAATAATTATGTCACTTTGCTCTATATTTTTATATAATAAATGTGAAAAATTTGGGAGTTATTTAAATTATCTTTACTGTTTAAGTTTGGGACAGTCACAGGGTCGTATCGTACCTATTGGTTTGTTGAAAACTATTTTCCAGATCAGCCTCTATTCTCTGGTGTCATTGTAAATACCCTGGGGGAAGTTTTATTTTACTGCTTGAATTTCACTTTAGGATTTTTGCTTTTACTCTTGACTTTTTTTTGGGGGGGATGATGGGCAAAGAAATACAGGAATAAGTTTCTGAAACAAGGACATTATAAAAGAATATGTAGCCCTGACCAGTCTGGCTCAGTTGATTGGGCATCATCCTGCAAAATGAAAGGTCACTGGTTCAAGTCCCAGTCAGGTCACATGCCTGGGCTGTGGGTTCAGCCCCTGGTCAGGTGTATTCAAAAGGCAACTGATCAATGTGATGTTTCTTTCCCTCTATTTCTCCCTCCCTTTCCCCTCTCTCTAGAAATAAGTAAATAAATAAATAGATAGATAAATAGATAAATATTTTAAAAGGATGTATAGTTTATCCAAAACTTTGCCATTGATAATGATGCTTGAATATTATAACATATACATTATAGTAACTAATTAATGCTTATGCTTACAGTATTTTCATGTTTACAGCATACCAAATGTACTGTTTTGTTATACTATTTTAGGAAGTCTTGAGTGGCATTAAAAAAAATGTACCTTTTACCTTCAGGTCCATTATTTGGGAAAGGATTTGTTTGTGTGCAATTGTGCGTGTCTTACTGTTTTATGACTCATTTCACTGTATGAATGACCTCAAAACTAGGTAGCATTTTCATTCTTGTTTTCTTACTTCCCAACTACATCCCAGGACTGAATTTTTCTTTCTTTGCTAACACGTACTTTGAATTCCTTAGACATAGAAAGAAAACAAGAGTTGCGGTAAACAGTACATCAGAAGCATGAGAAATTTATCTTCTAGATAGTCAAAAAAGTGCTAAGAAAAAGAAGGTGGTCACAACAAACAAACTTCTTAGCCAGTGAAGTCAAGAATGGTTTCAGTCAGAATGGAACACAGTCCCTTTATTTGTCCGGCCAAGGCCTGGAGGGAAACAGGTTGCTAGCTATGGGAAAAGATCAGGGGAAGGAATGAAAGAGTCCTAGTGGAAAGAGAACAGAATTCTAATTATGGCCCTGGAACTAAATGGTTGTTTAAGGAAACAAATTTAACTAAGTTTATATTCTTGTTAGTGTTTTATGAAATTTATGGATGATTATAGAGTTTTAGCATCACTGAATTTTATATTTGGAATAGGCTTCAGTGATTGGCAATGCAAATCTCTATAGCTTGAATGCCGCCCACGATATCCCCAATAACAGTGATAGAAAATTTATCTACTGAGGCAGTCTATCCCATTTTGTATGGCTCTAATTCAATGGGTCTGAAACTATTTTTGTTTCAGAACTACCCTCTATCCCCTTTTATCCCACTTTTAGCAAGTGGTCCCAGCTGGAGATAGAAGCAGGAAAGAGGGATTTCTTCATTTTCAGAAGTCTTACTCCACAGAAAAAATACAAGCCATAAGCCATTAGTGGAAGCTCATTCAACTGCCAAGCCCTCCTCACGCACAAACATATCTACATCTGCCCAGCCACACTGTGTTCCCTTCTGCCCTCGGCTGCTGAACCCTGTGCTAAAGTGACTCAGAACCCTCACAACATGGCTTTTTACACTTTCACTTTGCATTGGGTTTTATCTTTCAACATATAAGTATGTTCAAGTCCTCCTCTTACCTTATGTCCTTGTCTACATTAGCTACATTACCTATATTTTCATTTTTCTTAAAACAGCTTTATTGAGATACAACTCACATATCATATAATTCTCCCACTTAAAGTGTACAACTCAGGGGTTTATCAGTATAGTCGGAGTTCTGCAGCCTTCACCAAACCAACCACGTGCACGCAGGCGGGCTGCAAGTGGTGTCTCCCGTCTCATCTCCCACTAACTCTTCAGTGCACCACATTCTGGCTTCCACCTCCACCTCCACTCAAGCTTCCCTTACCAGCTATACCCTAAATGAGAGGCAGGTGTTAAAATCTCTGAGTGTAGTTGTGCATTTGTCTATTTTTTCCTTGCAGTTTTTGGTTTGTGCGTTTTGACATGTTGTTTCTAAGTGCATAATTGTTCAGAGTACTTCAGTTCTCTTGATGAATTACCGCTTTATTATTGGGAAATAACTTTCTTTAACCCAGGTTATAGGTTTTTCTTGTTTTTGCTTTGAAGTTTTGCTTTTGAAGTTTTGTACTGTTATTAATGCAGCCATCAAGTTTCTTTTATTAGTATAAACATAATATATAACTTTCAATATTTTACTTTTAGACTATTATAATTTATGTTTCCTGTATGTTTCTTGTGGGCAGTATTTAATTGGTTCTTACATTTTGTATCAGATCTGATAATCTCTTAATCTTTCTTTTTTTTAATCGTCACCTGAAGATATGTTTTTTTTCTAGATTAATTTTAGAGACAGAGGAAAGGAGAGAGAGAGAGAGATGTGAAAGAGAAACATCAATTAGTTGCCTCCCATACACCCCTAGACTGGGGATCAAACCTGCAACCCAGGTATGTGCTCTGACCTGGAGTCGAACTTACAACCTTTTGGTGTAAGGGATGTTCTCCAACTAAGCTACACAGTGAGGGCCATTCTTTTTCTTTTAATTGAAATGTTTACCATATTTATACTTTATGTGATTATGAACATAGGTTTAAAAATATCACCATATTACTTGTTTTCTTTTTGTGTCATCCATTTTTGTTCCCTTTGTCTTCTTTTTCTGCATCTTTTGTTCTTGTCCTTTAGGATATATTCTGAAAGCTTTCACAACTTATAAAGTGGAAATGTAAGAGTTTCTATTTTGTTTTAACTATGTCTGCTGCCTTGAACTCTGTTTATTAAAGCCCTTACTTGTGTTTACAAGTAAATTATTTTGCTAATTAACAGTAGCCTTCTATCTTCTTCAACCTCACACTAGACTTCTCTCAATTCCAAGTACTTATGAAAAGATTACTGTGCAAGAATTTATAAAAGTTCCTTACTCACTATTCACTTTGATATTGGCCCATTTCCTGCTTCGTATTGCATTGAGCTTCTGGTTGCATTTGACATGAACCTTCCCAGAAGCAGGCTGCTGGAAACAAATGATATCTTGAAGTCCCTTATAGTTCTATTCATCTAAATTTTAATGTTTCATCCTATTTTCCTTTGTTTAAAAAAATGGGTAGAAATTAAATTGTGGGTTGATGAGACTGTCAAGTGTTTTAGTTTGTGTGTTTATTCAGCAAAGATTGCATTTTGGGATAATCATAACATTGTGATTACATGTGTCCTATAGAATCATAGAATATTAACAACTGTTTTGGGCATCAAAAGCAGATGTTGAGTGGAAAATATCTTTAGATGTTTTAGAAATAATATCCAAATTCCTAATTTACAGTAGAAAAATTCTTCTAATTTAAAGCATTTCTCAAATATATAAGTTAAACAATGTTCTCTTCACTACATCTAACGTTGTGATACCTGTATCATAAGTATGCTTTTTAGAGTTGATGTTTTAAATGAATTCTAATAAAATAGTCATATATTATTTAAAAGATTACATTGATATTATATAGTAAATTTTACACTAATAGTTTATTTTTCACAACTGACTGTGTTAGGTTTCTTATGGCATTATTGTATTAAATGTTTATTTGTTTCTTTTTTAAAAATTATGATCAGCCACATTTGTGGATGTACTGCCTTAATGATTTATGGTTAGTATGGCTTAAAAAAAGTATAGCTGCAATTTTCCTTTTTTTTCAATTTTCAATATAAATAGATCTTCCTATGAAACTGCTATTCAAAATAGTATTTAAAATAATCTAGTTCAATGCTATCTTTTTCTTAGATATCATCTCTTATTTCTAATTATGCATTTTGTAGTGCATTTGAAATGGAAAAGTGAAGAATACTAAGATAATTTAAAATTCTTTATTACTTTTATTAATGTGAGACCAAGTGTCATTAATACCTTTTTTATACTGGGATTTTTAATTTTCCTCCACCATATCTGCCCTTGACCATCTTTGTACTCAGGTTCTCTCAAGATCCCTCTAATTTTAATATTCTATGAGCCTCAGAGCATTATGCTGGTAAAGCATTCAGTCTGCAGCTATAAGGGAACTAATAAAATACTAAAAGCACACAGACAGGAGCATGGTACTTGAGTTAGGCATATAAATACATTTTCATTCTAAAGGTATATATCTACATGGAAGGCCAACATATAATCATACAATAGCTTTTAAGAGTGGAATCAGAGCAAGAAGAGTTAGTGAGATAATCTGGATAGCTGCTGTCATTAAGCCACTTTCCCTGGGTTCATCCTGTTCCTGACTGGGAAGACCTACCTCCTATACATTCCAGAGAGTGATATCCATTGGCAGGGGCATCTGCTCCTGTGTACATTGTTGGAGCTCTGCCATAACATTTGGATACTGCTCTTTGTTCCATTCGCCACCTTCAAAAACACAGCAAATAAAATCCACTAAGATAATAGCAAGTTATTAATTTCCTTCTGAAATTTAACATGGTATATTTTGATTATGCTCCCTAGATTTACCTTAGATCGACCAAAGAAAAAATGACAATTTTCCACAGAAACAATGCAGACAAAACCCAAGAGTGTTGTATTGTCTTGTTTTTCTCTCTTTGTAGCAAACCTGAACCCACTTCCTTACATTATTGCAGCTGAAAGGAGGTACAGGGAAGGAAAGGGGTGTTGATAATCACTTTCGGTAAGAGCAAGATGTATTTAAAATGAAGCAATGCTACTTTTGCTAGTCTTCCAACAAAATTCTACAACTCTACAAGACTAGAAATTTCTCCTTAGAGAGTACAGATTTAAGTGCATGATTACTGTGCTACTTTGTTTTTTTAAGTATGTTTTATTGATTATGCTATTACAGTTGTCCCATTTATTTCTTCCCTTCATCCCCCTTCACCCTGCACCACCATTCCCATCACCATTTCCCCCCTTGATTCAAGTCCATGGATTGTACATACAAGTTCTTTGGCTTCTCCATTTCCTATACTATTCTTAACCTTCCCCTGCCTAATTTTTGCCTACCAATTATGCTTCTTATTCCCTTTATCTTTTCCTTTATTATCTCTCCACCTCCTCCCCACTGATAACCCTTCATGTGATATCCATTTCTGTGATTCTGTTCCTATTCTAATTGTTTGCTTAGTTTGTTTTTGTTTTTATTTTTTAGGTTCAGTTGATTATAGTTGTGAGTTGGTTGTCATTTTACTGATCATCTATTTCTTAGATAAGTCCCTTTAACATGTTATATAATAAGGGCTAGGTGATGATAACTCCTTTAAATTGACCTTACCTGGGAAGCACTTTATTTGCCCTTCCATTCTAAATGATAGCTTTGCTGGATAGAGTAATCTTGGATGTGGGTCCTTGCCTTTCATGATTTTATATACTTCTTTCCATTTCCTTCTTGCCTGCAGGGTTTCTTATGAGAAATCAGCTGATAATCTTATGGGAACTTCTTTGTAGGTAACTGTTCCTTTTCTCTTGCTGCTTTTAAGAGTCTCTCCTTGTCTTTAATCTTGGGTAACATAATTATGATGTACCTTGATGTGTGCTTCCTTGGGTCTAAATGCTTTGGAGTTCTGAGTTTCCTGGACTTCCTGGAAGTCTATTTCCTTTGACAGATTGGGGAAGTTTTTCTTCATTATTTTTTCAAATAAGTTTTCAAATTCTTGCTCTTCCTCTTCTCCTGGCACTCCCATGATTCAGATGTTGGAAAGTTTAAAGTTTCCCTGAGGTTCCTAAGCTTCTTTATTTTTTTGACTTGTTGTTTTTTGTTCTGTTCTGGTTGAATGTTTACTTCTTCCTTCTGCTCCAAATCATTGATTTGAAATCCTTCCCTTCACTGTTGGTTCACTATGTATTTTGCTTTATTTCACTTTGCATAGCCGTCACTTCTTCCTCTATTTCGTGTCCATTCTCAATCATTTATGTGAGCATCCTGATTACTAATGTTTTGAACTCTGCATCTGATAGGTTGGCTATCTCCTCCTCATTAAGTTCTTTTTTTTTTGAAGTTTTGATGTGTTCTTTTATTTGGGCCATATTTCTTTGTCTTGGTGCACCTGTTATGTTGTAACTGGTAGAGCCTTAAGTGTTCACGAGGGCAGGCAACCCACATTGCTGCATTTGTGGTGCTGTATGTGGGGGAGTGGTCAGAGAGGGAACAATGCTGCTTGCTCAGCTCTTGCTCCACTTTCAGTCACTTCCCCCCAGTACCCACAAGCAAACTGGTCCCTTTTGGTGCTGATTCCTGAGTGTGTGGGCTTGTGTACTTTCTAGGACCCTGTTGTTCTCTCCAACCAATGCTCCTGTGAGTCTGGAAGTTTTTCCTGCTGCCACAAGCCCCACAGGTTTTTACAGACAAAGGTTTTGAGGCTTTAGTTTCCCATGCTGGAGCTTGGGTTGCATGGTCTGTCTCACTCCCTAGTTGTTCCTTGACTTACATGCATGTGAATATGGGACCAGCCAGTCTGCCAGCTCCCTCCTTATCCACCTAGCTCATTGCCTTCCTGAGCCTCCTCTCTGCCCCAGCTGCCCATCTCTGCCCCTCCTGTTGGTCTGGGTGAATGTTTCTTCTTTAACTCCTTGGTTGTTAGACTTCCATACAGTTCTATTTCCTGACAGTTCTGATTGTTTTTTTTTTTTTGTTTGTTTGTTTTTAAATTTGTTGTCCTTTTTGGTTGTTCAAGGAAGCAAAGCGTGTCTACCTACACCTCCACCTTAGCTGGAAGAACATAATGAATCAATTATGTTTCTTTGGATCTATTAATTCAAAGCTGCAAAATAATCTTAAATTGTGGGTGTATTTAATTACATCTCATGAAAGCAACATTTGCTTATTGGTTAAATTGCTTCATATTTCATAGTTATCTATGAAATGGTGATCGTATCTGTTTATACCTTTTGACACTACCTTAAGTCCATTTCTGTCTAAATGTTTTCTGATAGTGTAATTTTGGTATCTGAATACTCTGAGGTATTCCAAGCAGAATTAGTCCTGAGACTTCATCAATAGGTAAATATGAGTCTTGATCTCTCAGAATATCTATGTAATAATTCTAACCAACAGAGATAAGCTGCAGCAATTAAAAGAAAAAATGCAAAGTTCAGGGAAGATATCTGACTGGGAGTACTGACTTCGTTTCTTTAACAGGTTGCAGGCCGTTTATTAGCTGTATGATTTTGGGTGAGTTATTAATCTGCTCTTTAATATGTAAAATATAGATACTAATAGCTGTTGTTCTTGCAAGGAGTAATAATGGGACATACGGCAAACATTAAAAAATGTTATTTCCTATTTCTACACTCTCACTCTGTTCTAGGTCCGTCTAGACCTATTTTGACTGTGAAGGAACAAGAAACAGGATGTACGTCTGCTCCAAGTAAGATGTATTTTTTTTTTAGTCTCAATCCCTCAACTCAGTAAATAAAGCATATATAATTGAAGCAAAATTTTCACAAAATCTACTTATATTATGTGCCATGCACTGTGTATTCTTTTCTGAATTCTAGTTTATTTTATTAAGAAGTGTTTGTAAACCGTTCCTCCAGGTTATTTTATTTGAGCCTAGTGCCTAAAGTTAGAAGAGACAAAAACACCTTATTTCAGTATGAGAGGAGACCCTTCCATCGCTATATTCTCTTCTCTGGGTTAAAGCCTACACTGGAGGTCACCATCATATGCTACCAAATCACTGCCATCCGAAAGGTATTAGCACTGAATGTAGAAGTAGCCTCTTGGGCAGGCAATCAGCCAAGGGTTCAATGAGGATAGCAAGACAAAAATTCTCTCTAAAACTTGACAGTATGATTAATCAGTACGTAGTGAAGTACTCTAACTTCTAATAGAAGGACCCATATATGTGGATAGTAGCAGTGCATTGAAAACAACATAATATAGCAGTATATTATGCATTGACACCTGAGACCTGTTTTGAGATATTATATAATTAGTAATTAGATCTGAGAAAATAGGTTCCTCTACAGTCTTGTGAAGCATAACAAGTTTGTACATGTGATTTTGATTGACTAGCAAAAAGAAAATATGTATGGTTTCATTATGTTCTTTATTGGAATCAACATTTAATTTAGGGAAAGATAAACATTCCGAGATATTTAGGTATAGTTTTAAAAGCATTTGTTTAAAATATGTTACTTTGGGATAGATTAGTCTATCTTCCGAAGGGGAAAGAGGATGGATCATTTGAAACCCTTATCATGTCAGGATCATGTCACTCCTTGGCTCCAAATCTTCCTATTTCACTCACAATAAAAGCTAATGCCCTGTAATGGCCTTTAAGTCTGGCCCCAATCACTTCCTCTCCACTGGCATGCAGTCCTTTACCTGCCCTCAACTACTACTCTCTCCAGCTACTTCATTCCACCATAGCCCCTATTTCCCCAACATCTCAGGCTCCTCTCTTACCTCCTCCTGGTCTTACCTGAAATGTAACCTTCCCAGTAAGGCCTGCCCTGACCGCCCAATTTAAGATAGCATCGCGTTTCTCCCCTTCCCCCATACACACACTTTCTAGCCTGTCATTGATTTACTTCCCCACTCCGACACTTAGCACACTGAAATATACTATACATTTATTGCTTATTACCTGTCTTGTTCAAATGCAAGCACCAGAAGGCCAGGGGTATGTTTCAGTTTTTATGCACACTGTATCCCCAGATCTTAGAACAATGTTTGGTGTCCAGGAAATAAATATTTTTCCATGAATGAATAAATGGTAACTACTATCGTAAATGGTGTACAGTTCTTCAGAGTGGTTTTCCTATTTATTCCCCAGGTAGAAATTATTTATGATTATCAACACTGTTGATTTTACGTTTACAATATACTGCAGAAAAAATATCACATACATGTTTTTCCAGTTTCTTAATTCTGTTCCTTCAGTTTTGGGGAAGTAGAATAAAAAAGGCGGCTACGTTGTGATGCAGTGGTGGGTGGGGGGGCGTGGCAGGAGGTAGGGATTCCCGTTTTTAAGAAGGATGGCAGGTCAAGTTCTCATCATGATGTTCATGGAATGCAAAGTATTGTACCTATGGCTGCTAGATTCTTTGGGTTCAGACCTAGGCTGGTTTGGTAAACAGCTAAGGAAGAAAACCAAACGGTATTTTCTTGAAAGATCTCCTGATACAACTGCCAGCACCCAAGGGGAGCTTGGTCACCAGACTCCCACAAACTCTATTTGGTTCCCGGTCCTTGAGTTCAGGAAGGAGAGCCGCGGGCTGGGGTCGCAACGCAGGAGCCCTGCCTTCCTCACCTGGCCCCCGCTGGGCGACACGCCCAGGCCATCACACTCCGGTTGGCCCCAGCGGCGACGGGGGAGGCCTGGGAGCGCCAGACCCAGCTCTGTAGCCAGCAGGCGGCGAGCTCCCGCAGGACGCTGGCAGAGGCCCGGGGCTGGAGCCGGAGACTAGAAGGCAGGGAGGGTGGAGTCTTCCCTCGGGGGGCGCTGCTACCTGCCCTGGGGCGGAGCCACGGCGGGACCTGTTTGTTTGGGTTTTTTTTTCCTGCTCGGATGCGCCGGAGCTGGGAGAACCCATCCGAACCATGAAGGGCCTCAAAGGCATTGAGAACCCAGCTTTCCTCAACTCCAGCCCTGACACTCCGCGCCGTTTCTCCGCATCGCCCTCTCACGTCGAGCTCTCTGCCTTGTCCGCCAACACCCAGAAAGAGGACTCACCGACGCACCAGCCCCCGGAGCCCCAGAAGCCACCTCTGCCTACAGCAACTGCCCCCGACTCCCGGGAGCAGACCGGGCCGGAGTCCGAGTTTGAGGAGGGGCCCTGCGGATGGGGGAACTTCCAACCCCAGTGTCTCCAGCTGTGCAACACACCCCAGGGGTTTCTGGTTCACTACTGCCTCTTGGCCCTCACGCAAGGTACCGTCCAGCGCCCGCTGGCGAGCAGAGGGCGCGGAGGGGCGCCGAGGGCTGGGGACTTGGGGGCCGGGTGAGGGCAGGTGCGCCCGGGGGGCCAGGTGCGCGGGCTGGGTGCGGGGGCAGGTGGTCCACGAGCCCTGCTTGGCGCCCCGGCCAGCGGACTTGTAAGCGCTCACACCACGTTAACCAACTGGGTTCAGACTTCCACATTTTAGCTTCTCCTTTGTAGCAAAAACTATTTAAAGCTTGCCAAACAGCCTTTTCTCTCTGGTGCCCTACCTCAGTTTAGCCGATTTCGGTACCTCCAAGGAAGATCAAAAATACTGGAGCCTTCCAGTGGGAACCGGGTGCCGCGGGGGATGCGTTTTACACGACAAAAGCATGCGTTTTTGATAAAACCCCCAAATGAAGGGATTTTTTTTTACAGTTTCTGGAACAGAAGGATTAATTAATAAATTTGCTGCTGAGGGTAGGGTAACTCTCAAAGGAGAAGCTTGTGGAGTACATAAAGTAGAAGTTAGATACCAGCATTCATGCTTCGCGAGTACGATTAGTTTGAATTGTTTGAGGGCGCGAGTGGAGTCCTGTACTGTTAGCTAAGGCTTGGGGCGTTGAAGGTTGAGGTCTTTCAAATACTCGAGAGTTAGGCAGTATTTGTTTTCTTCAAGCATTTCTTTTATTTCCTCTTGGGAGTTGCTGATAAAGTCCAAGTTTATACCCTCAGGAGTTTGCAATCTAAGCTTGGTTTGGAGGAGGGAGTAGTAGGTGGGGCACGGGGGAATGGCCGCAGGAAAGAAAGCACAGGTGGAAAGTTGAAGCTGCACTGCGGGCGGGGCGTCCAATGCAGGGGTGAAAGAATGGGAAATGACACTAACACCAACGTGACACATTGAGGAGGGGTATAAAATGGGGCGGAGCACCTTGAAGGACTTGTTGAAGGTTAATTAGAATTTAAGTCATAGTTTAAAAATTTTTTGTAAGTAGGCAAGCAAGGACTGATGGAAAGAAATGCCATCTAAGAAACACTGGGGGAGGGGTTTGGAAATTGCTCTTTTCTAAGATGAACACAATATGTATAAACATATCCTTCCTGTTCTTGCGTCTGCTCCTCTGTCTCAAAAGAACTCCGAGTCCCTTGCTTTGCACTATTAGGTGCTAAGTGTTTGTTGATTGCACGTCAGTCTAACTGCAGCCCTCCTACCAAAGGTAGTTTTGTGCTAAAGAGTTATTTTCCTTTCCACCTTTCTCGTCCCCATCAAAGTTTACCTTCTCTCAGTTTCCCGATTTTAGTTGTCCAAAATCCGTGATTGTGGAGCATCTCCGAGTCAAAGGATTGGAAAGTTCAAAGAAACTGGACACCAAAAAAACATCTTGTGTTTTATGTTAAAATGAATTCTGAAATTTCTGTGTTATTCCAGATGTCATTTTACACTTAATATACCATTATAAAGATGGTTATGGAATATAATTGGCACTTTTAAAAAGATTTTTTGGCCTGGAGCTCCATCCACCCAGAGGTCTCCAGTTTAGGAAGCATAATCTGAGATAAAAGTGGTCCACCATTGTTGTTTCAGTTTAAGTTTGAGTGACTGACTGAAGACGTTATTACCATATGTTTCTCAAACATGATCTTTGGGAAGACCATTTCCATGGAATATAAATAGGTGTTTTATTGGGAAGAACCCCAGCACTTGTCAAGTGAGTTTATTTAGCTGAACTCTGAGTTAACTTCTCTGAGATAACAGAATTTCTCTGAGAACTTAATTTCCCAATGTGCCTCTTATCTTCATGCCTTTATGGTAGAGAGACATATTATGTGGTATTCTGTGGAATTTCTTCCCTTTTTTCTTTTTTAAAGCAGAGTTCTTGGAACTTCTGTAGCATAGAGTTCACATTGGACATGATTAAAGTGTACTTCTGCAAGAGTTTACAAATATACCTTTTCAGAAAAGTTTTACTGTAAAGGCAAGGCGTTCTAATGACTGACTTTTAATCAGTGTGGGAAAGGTTTTGGGAAGTTGATTTTTGGATGATGAGCTTTTCATATTCTCAGATAACCTTAGCTCCTTCTATAAATATGTCATCCCTAGGTATTTTAGATACTTTTTCTACATTGAAAATTTAGCAATTATAAATTGACTTACAGGCTTATTAAACTGGCATAAAAATAAAAATTATTTTAGGACTTTTAAAACTCATTTTATTAATTTTCTTAAAGTATATTTCCAGTTCCAGTCTTGACAAAGCAAAATTTAAAGAAATTGTAGAGATCATGGCTTGTGTACACTCTTTCTATTAATTAATAAATGAAAACAGTTTCTTGCATTTTTAAAGTAAAAGGGGTAACTGTGGGCTGGCCAAAAAGTTCTTTTGTTTTTTTTTTTCCATAAGATGGCCCTGGTAGCACTTAGGTATATTTAACTGCATTCAAAACAATTTTGTTAGATTGTATTGTGACAGCTGTCATATCAGCATGCATTTTAAAAAACATCAAAATTGGTGAATTTTTGTGTGGCCATTTTAATATTGAAGATAGAAGAAAATAAGCAACATTTTCAGCGTATTATGCTTTATTATTTTGAGGAAGGTAAAAATACAACTGAAACAAAAAATAAGGTTTGTGCAGTGGACAGAGAAGGCGTTGTGACTGATTGAACGTGTGAAAATTGGTTTGCGAAGCTTTGTGCTGGAGAGTCCTTGCCGGACAATGCTCTGCAGTTGCGTAGACCAGTTGAAGTTGACAGTGATCTAATCTGAATTGAGAACAAGCAACATTATACCACATGGGAGATAGCCAACATACTCAAGATATCCAAATCAATAAAGTCATTGGTGAACATGAAAAATGTGTCTTATTTTATAGAAAAAATACGCAGACTTTTGGGTCACCCCAATAAATGCAAACTTTGTAATTTCATCAGATGCATTTTCTTTTTAATTTATAATAATGTTTAATTTGTAAATTGAATCTATATTTGGACAGGATATTTTTGTTTTCAGTCAAAATTGGATTTTCAGTTTTCCTTGTTTATATTATAGTTCTCTGTCATAGTTATAATAAGCAGGTAAAGTGTAAGGCGTTTTTTGTTTCCTTCTACTTTGCCTATGATTTAAAATGCCAGTGGTTGAAATAAGACTCTTAACTTATGTTCACTTTCTCTCCAGGACCTTTAACTTTAGTGTCCATAAGTGTGTTAAAGAAAGAAAAAGGGCTTGAGAGTTCAATTTTAACTTTCTTAAAACTAAGTCAAGGATCTCTTGTTATAGGTAAATATGTTTAAGGATTGAGTAACTTGGGAAGTGATTGAGCTTTACTCAGATGACCTCTGGAATCAGTGGTACTTTTTGTACTCTTCCGAATGAGGTCAGTGAGAGTATGTTACACTTAGAAACTCAACTGGCCTTGTGAGACCTTCTTCACCAGTCTAACTTTTTGATTACCATTTAAATAAAAATGACGTTAGCTACAATGTAGGATGTAGTAAGCATCAGTTTTATTTAGCACCTGAAAATTCACAAGTGTGCAACTTAAAAGGAAACTGATTTGTAAGGAGGGATGTTTGGGTTGCCTACCTTTGAAATTTTCAGTCTTTTAAAACTGGTACATTAAAAAGTATCAAAGGAAACAACCAAACTTGAGTATATTGTGTTAATAATCATGATCTACATGGGAAAGTTGTAATAATGCACATAATTTATTTTTCTCTTTTAGGTGTCGTAGTAAATGGCTTAGTAAATATTAGCATTTCCACTATTGAGAAGCGCTATGAAATGAAGAGTTCCCTGACGGGCCTGATATCGTCAAGCTATGACATCGCATTCTGTTTGTTGTCTTTATTTGTATCGTATATCGGCGAAAGAGGACACAAACCAAGATGGCTTGCATTTGCTTCCTTTATGATAGGATTGGGAGCCCTTGTATTTTCATTGCCAAAATTTTTTAGTGGAAAATATCAATTAGGGTCCCCTTATGAAGGTAAGTTTCTGTTGTGTTTTTATTTATTTTACTTTAAGAAGTAGTGTGACACTAGTCCACTAACTATATACTGCAACTCTCCTGTACAGGTAAGTTAGGGTAAGGTCTCTTCCACTGCTCACTGCTTTGTTCTGATGTGAATTTTGTGAAGTAGATTATAGAGGTAGATTATGCATTAGCAAGCGCTTTAGTGGTCCCAAAGTTTTAATCCTCTGATACTCATTCCCCATATTACACATAGTCCTCCTCAAAACGTGATAGCCTGTTTTCCTTTGAGGTTGTGACCTCACTGCAGTTTCTAAGGTGGATCATTTTTCCCTTTGCAGTTTTTATTTGCTATGGTTACAGCTCTGCCTCAGGACTTGTTGATTCCCGATGTGAGATAAAGACAGGTGAAATTTATGGGAGAACTGAAGAAGCTTTTCCTAAGAAATGAAGGACTTATCACTCTCCAGAGATACAGAACCTCAGTAGTTATCAAACATGTTGCTCCAGTTAGATAAAGCAGCATTACTCAGAGGCTCAAACAAGAAATTTGATTATTTGTCTTTTTACTTTTTTCCCCCCGAAAGAATCATTTCTAATGGAAAAACAATTATAGTGGTAGGAGCGGATTGTACTAATGAAAGTAGACCTTAACATTTCTCTTATCCTTCCTGGGATTTTAAGAGCAGACATGGAGTAAAATCAGAGAACTACCCAATCAGAAGCTTTCAGGGTCTAAGAAAGTGAAGAAAAGTCTTAAAGAAGAAAGGAGAATTGGGACCTGCTGCAATATAGGCATTATTTTTTAAAGGTTGTATTTATTAATTTTTAAGCAGAGGGGAAGGGGGGATAAAGAGAGGGAGAGAAACATCAATGTGTGGTTGCTTTTTGTGTGCCCCCTGCTGGGTACTTGGCCTTCAACCCAGGCCTGTGCCCTGACTGAGAATCGAACCAGTGACCCTGGGGTTCGAAGGCTGGGGACCAATCCACTGAGTCACACCAGCCAGGGTATAGGCATTATTTTTTAAAAACTAAGATTGTTATTTTTATGAGAATTAATATTGAAAATTTATATTAAAGTATTAGAATTTCCCAATTATAGAATGATAAATAGCAAAATAGTTTCAATAAAAAAGTATATATTATGCAGCATGATTTTAGAAGTACTTTTTACATAAACATACTTCATTTGGAAATAAAAATAGAATTTGCAAGCATATGAACCAATACTATGTTTTAAAAATGTGCACAGTTTGGAATGAGTGAGATAAGGAGAATATGTTATCAGTGAAAAGCGTACTTATTTTGAATCTAGTACATTTTCTAAGATTGGGTAAGATTTCATAAAGCCAACTTCACATAATTTCACTGGGGTAGTTTTAGGAACAAGGCATACAGGCTTTTGTATAACACCTTTGAAATCTTTAACAGTAAGGGAAAAATCTAAATTTTAATGTGTCACACAAGAAACACACTACTGATTCTATGATAGCAAAAATGTTACTATGTTTATAGCATGTAAGAGGTAACGTTTGTGCTGAATCTAATTTCTCACTCTTGCAGTTTATCAAATACCCTACTAGTTCATATAGTATACAGACTTTGGTAACAAATCTCTGACTCTCTCTAAAACATGATCGGCTATTTCACAATAAAAGCCTGACCTGTCCTCAGCAGTCTTCTTAGCTTCATCTCTTGCCACACACCCCTTGAGTTGCAGCCAATCAAATCAATTTCTATTTCCCAAAGGGAAATGGCCACAGATTAAGGTACGTGTGTGTGGCCTGAGCTGAAGCCAAGAAGATTGCTGATGCCAGATGATAAACTTTTAGTACATTATTATATACTGCGTAATTTTTCACCACATTCTTACTGATATTTTTTTATTTTAGCTGAAGTAGGTGTTGGCTGATCTGTCAAATTTTTCCTCTAAATTAAGACTCTTGATTTAAACAATAGCTTATCTGTGGCAAATGAAAGCAAAAACTTAGTTTGTCCTTATGTTAGTTTGTCATTTGTATAATAATTTATTGATATGAACTATACATGTTGCTGGGAAAATAGTGAAACTATTAATGCCATCTGGATTATGTACTAGAGTGAAAAAATAATCTTCACTCTAATTAATAAATAATTATTAAATAAATAATAACTAAATTGTTGCTTATAATTAATAAATAAACAACATAAAGATAGAGGTGAGTATATGAAGGGAACAGATATTATGAAGTAATACTGTGTGAAAAGGAAAATACTTGTTGGTGGGCAAAGGGCAGGCTATTTTGGTAATAACTGGACAATGAGGAGCCAGACTTGAAAGATGATTTCCAAGAGGAGAAAAACATGACCAAGGGTCTTGGAACACAAAAGAGCTTGGTAGGTTTTAGGAATTGTCAGTTTTGCCTGGCATAATCAAAGCCGGGAGAACATGGCAGGAGATGAGCTTGGAAAGGCAGGTAGAGTTATGAGGCATTTAGATTCTGTAAGTGCATGGAAGGTGCGAAAGACTTTACACAGGGAAGTGCATGATTTTATTTAAAATGATGGTTTGGGCTTCTGTTGTTCTGAGGAATAAAGGCTAAGTGGGAGGATACCATCAGGAGGTTTTGGGTGTAGCCCAGGTGAGACATAAAGGTGTTTGGGACTGGGGTGGTAGCAGTAGAGATCTAGTGGAGTGACTGACTTTCATTGTATTTTACAGGAAAAAGAGATAGGATTTTTAGTGGGTTGATTGTGAAGGAGTAACGAATAATGACTTCTCGATACTTGCCTTGACCAACCGGGGCCACTTACTAAAGTGTGGAAAACTAGGTAGAGCAGAATCAGGAAGTGAAATCAAGATCTCAGGTTTGGACTTAAGTTTGAATTGCATATTATATATACAATGTTGTACTGTATATCTGTGAACATGTATGTTTATGTAAATGTGCAAGTCATTCTTTATTCTTCATTCCTAGAAGTGCAAACACTGGGTTTGAAGGGCTTCCTCATTCCAAGGTTTCAAAAATAATGTCATGCTTTAAGTGAATTAATCCACTTTTACAAATACAGGATCCTATAACCAAAAATATGAATTATTTAGTGTAGAAGGAAACTGACAGTTTCTGTGGTAAAAGGAAACAAATTAGTTGAAAACTTCCTGTGCATAAATTAGAAGCAAGGGAATGTACAATCTTCTCAGGTAACATAGCCTAAAGAGCATAACATTAAGAAATTATTTTATTAATTAAAATCATACATGTAATTTAATTTGAAACTGACACTGAGAGAATTAACATATTCCCTGAGTGCTCTATTTTTGGGGGGTAGCCATTATTTTCAAATTTGAGGGAAACGAAAGTTAGGGCTCAGTTTGGATGAGATAATCTCTGTAAGAAAAGATTAAAGTAATGTGGAAGTAAACAAAGTGTAAAGCACGATGAGCATTATAATTTCCACAGGTGTGAGAAGAACACCAAAGGAGGTTAGGACTTAGCAAAAGGTAGAAAGATGTGTTTGGAAATGGGCTGAATTTTCTATTCTGTAAAAAATAAATTTAAGTAGGTTTGGGAAAGTATGTTTTAAAGGGAGCTTTTATGGAGACATAAGGGTTTGTCTCCAGCTTTGAATGGAGATAAAAACATTTATCAAAGGGACGTTTGGTGGTTCTTACTAGATACAAAAAGGGAAGAATTTAAATTAGAGAAATAAATGCTTCTAAGGGCTTCTAAGAACTAATTTTTGTATATGTTAACCTGAAAAATGAAACGGTTATAAAACATTTTCAAGTAAATTTTATTTGACACTTTGGGTGTATTTTAATGTAACACAACATATTTAAAAAATGTAATAAATGAATCTTTATCACATAACATTTTGTTTTCATCCAAGTACTGTTTAATTCATTTTGGATGATTGTTAACTTAATGTTGTTAAGCAATTAGTATTTTCTCTCTTTGAGACTTTGGGTAGGAGCTTCTTAGTCATTAGTAAATGATCGGGAATTGTAGAAGGTAATTACTAAATTCATTAAAGTTCCTTTTTTCTTGTTGACTAACAGTTGGATAGCTTTTCTTAAGTCTTATTTTCTTCTCTTTTCTATCCCTTTCTCACCAAAAAAAAAAAAGTAGTTTGCAACATGTTCATTTGCTTCAGCATTGAATTTCTAATGTTGTAGATTCGTACCTCAGAGACAATTCTGTACCAAAGAGGCTTTGACTATGCAAGGTGACTACTTAAAAAACTTAAATTAGGAAAATGATTAGAGCGGGACTCAAAGTTACACTAATTTTTAGTTACTGTTTTATCTTTGATCTTACATGCATAAGGATTTTTTAAAAATATGAAATGCTTGCCTAGTTTGGAGAAGACACAGTATTGAGAATCTTAGTTTTTCAAGCACTAATTCAGTTCAGGATTCTTTAATTTTGCTTGGCCTCTCTGAGTGTTCCTTCTTCTTGGTATTACTTCTTCTTCATGAAAATCACTTTTATTTTCCTTATACTTTAATTTTATTGTAACTGTCAAGCTGTGGTCATTGACACCAACAGGAATCCCTGGTATGAGGTGCAGTGAAGACGGAAACTATTCAGTACAAAACATCTCAGCGGTGATGCAGCATGGTTGTGGAACAGCTCGATAGTGGTTCCGCAGATCTGTGAGGTGGCCCCGGGGCTAGGCGCTCTCCAGCTCGGCAGCTCTGCTCTAATCTGCTCAGCCCCACTCCTCTCCGGTCGTTGGTATTTCAGCTCCAGCTGGAATCTGGAGATTCAGTCTTCAGTGAAAAAGGAAAGTGCGTTCTCCTAGCTTATATAGATAGTAGTCCCACCCTTGGTCCCTAATTGGTTCTTCCTCATGCAAATGAGGACTCCAAATTCTCCAAGTTTGATTGGTCCAAAAGGCACTGTCCTGATTGGTCAGAGTGGAGCTATTCTGATTAGTCAGTGAAGATGTTGATGGGGATATAGCTATGCAGCTTTACTTGGATGGGAAAGCCTCAGTTCTAGTGTTTGAAACAAGATTCCAGGAACTTCTCAAGGGCTGGTGCAGATGTCCGAGACACAGTGTAGGAAGGCAGTTCAGTGCAGGCCTCTCTCTGAAGTACGGTTTGTGTGAGAGGCTCCTGTTTAGAAATGGCTTCCAGGTTCTGTTTTTGTTCTTTTGGCTGTTATTCGTGTTGTTTTTCAAATTTAAGCCAAGTTAAGATATCAGCAGCCCTTCTTAGCAGGTATTTTCTTTCTCAGGGCCTATATAATTGAAGTGAATAAAAAGGAGAAGTGATTTCTTAGGTTAGAAAATGAAATGGTGTAACTGAACAAATTGTTCAGAAAGATTTTTATAGTTAATACACACAATAATAGAACTAGAGCTACTCAGTGCTCCAGATCAAATTATCATGGTTTTTAATATGAGAGGCACTTCACTGTTACCCCAAATTCTCAGGTCATGTGAATTACCCTCGACGGTTGTTACCCCTATTTAAGGTCCACTGGAGAGCCTTACTTGGTAAGTCTGGAGTAGGACTCAGGAATTTATAGTTTTTTAAAGAATTACCCAGGTTATCGTATCAGTCCATTTTGGGAAACACATGTCAAGTTTAATGTTGAATAGTTTTATAAACTTTCAGCTGTATGCAAAGAGAGAAAGGTTTCTCTTCATTACAGGACTGTTGCTTTATATTTTCCTTTAAAATGGGAGTTTCATAATCATCACGAAATACTATGTACCTTAATGTAACCACTTTTGTTGAAATTCAAGTGACCAAACTTCTGAAATAAAGGAAACTTACAGACATAAATAAGAAGAAAAGCATGTAGAAATGAGAAATTACCACAGACTCACTCTTGCTCATAGTTACAGTTTGCAGATAGGTAGACATCTTAAAAATCCATGACCTTGACCAAGAGAATATGTCTCAGCATTTCCCAAAGTATGATCTTCAAAGCATAGTTTCTAAAGATACTAATAATATGTTTAAAATGTGTTCCATGGTTCAATGAATTTGGGGAGAAAAGGGAAAGTTAAAGAGGTGTCTCCGTTGTATCACTAAAAATGAATGCATTTTGTGAATCTTTAGCTGGTAAATGATATGTAGAATTCTGAAGTTATTAATGAAAGGACTCTGCTGTTGCTCTGGTGCCCTTTTACCCTGCTTCCACTCCTCATTTTGTCTTCCAGATTAGTGTTTCATTGAATAGTCTTTGGGAAACTCTCTTCTGTGCTCTCTTATGTCTAAGTACATGGTTTTTATTTTTAAACATTTATTTATTTTTAGAGAGAGGGGAATGGAGGGGGAAAGAGAGAGAGAAACATCAATGTGAGAGAAATATGGCTTATTGCCTCTTGTAACACCCCCAACTGGGGACCTAGCCCACACAACTCGGGCATGTGCCCTGTCTGGGAATGTAACTGGTGACCTTTCGCTTTGTGGGATGATGCCCAATCCACTGAGCCACACCAGTCAGGGCTAAGTACATGATTTTTAAAGTGCTTGTCGAATTTAGAAACATCATTATGGCTAGCACCTAGAACAGAATGTGATATATAGTAGGTGCAGAGGAAACATTTGCTGAGTTGTTAAATGAATTCATGAGTGAGTAATCCCTTCAAAGGAGGTGTATTAGGAATCTGATGACTTGTTCTTCCACAGAAGGCATTAAGAGTAGGTAATGGCAGGTAAAAAGCTGTTTGTATTCTCTTTTCACATATTCCATAAACTTGGCCTAAAGTATAATGGGACATTTTCTCTTTTGGCCACTGAATTTGGGAAGGAATGTGTTATCAGAGGCAAAAATGTTTCCCATTAGTGATCTTTTTGTGGTAAGATTTGGGATCTGCAAACTTTATAGTATGAAAAAGGAAGCTAAAATGAGAAGCATATTCCAAAAATAGTAGCTTTTGGTTTTTGTTTTACTTGTTAAAATATTGGTTTCAGTATGTATTTACTGCATTATTGTACTTCTAAGGTGGTGCTAAATGTCAGGATTATTTTTTTATAGACTATTAGTCGTGATTACCCTTATTTATCTTAATGTATATAGCAAAAAGGAATGCTTCGACAGGGCATTCAACTGGATCATAGCCATAGCTGTGTCTAACCACATATAATGCATATGGGAAGTAAAGATTAAGCAATGCTTTTTGTAGCTTCCTCAGAAAGGTTGGTTAAAATGTGGTTTGTGGCAAGAAAGAAATGAGGAAATTCTCTTTTCTTTGTCAGTATTCTTAAAAATGCACAAAGTAGCCAGTGAGTGTGCACGTGTTTTTCTTCCATTTTAATGCTACTAGCCCACTGCATTGAATGGAAGTATGGAGTAGTATAGCAGGGATATAAAGGGCAGACAACACTAAGCTTACATTTCCTTCAGCACTGTATGATAGTATTGTGTAATGCTGGGCAAGTTTTTTCCACTCTAAATCATGATGATAATAACTACTACCTTCTAGGAGATTGTACACAACAGTGCTAAGGCAGAGCCTGGTGTTTCGTAGGTGCTCATTAAAAACTAACAATGACTAATGACGATGTTCCTTAACTCAGTGACAGCTATATTAATGGTAAAACACTGCCTTTCTTGGTTTGTTTAATTGTTGTCAATGGTAGTTACAGAATAGCATGACCAACTAAAAATGTTTGAATATGTTTTTTTTTTCGTGGTTGCCCCTGATACTGACATACTCCCAATGTGAGTCAGTGCGGCTAACCACTTTGAAAGTAATGTTAGAAATGGTGTTAATTAGATATGTCTGCAGGATTGTATTCTTCTTGTGAGATAAGAAAATCAGTTTATTTGGTGTAGCTCAAGATTCATTGAATACTCTCAAAATATCATGTTGAATTATTGCCTTTTAAATAGCCAACTTGCTTCTTTTAAAATATCTTATTTCTAATTTAAAATTTCAAATATGGCCTTTGCAAAACATTCAGAAGATAGAAAACACAAAAATAGAATAAAAGTAAAAAATAGAAGAAAAAGGAAATAAAAATTTCTTATAATATAACCCAGTTATGCACTGTTAATATTATTCATCCTTTAAATGTATATATATATTCATAAATAGTCACACACAATTACACACATACATTACATGGTCATTAACACACAGTCATGCATACACTCCTACACACACACTATTATTGACGTTCAGACCTAATCATCTTTACATTTACACATACACATTCAAATGTACATTTTAAGGAAATAAGATTCTGAACTTATGGATATCTAATTTTTTAATTTAAATACATATTTAACATTGTTATATATGAATAAAGAGCTGCAGAATATTTACGCTCTTATGTTAGTTCATTTTATAGACAATCTATTTATTTAATCAACCCTCCTTTGTTGTGTTTTTATTAATACTATTTTTTCTGGCTAGAGAAGTTCTATTAGTCATTATAAATAATTTAGATAATACTAAGAAGGGAAAAATGCCAGTTTATTATTATTAATCTTTTCTCAAGGAGAACAACTTTGGAGTTGTCTTTATCTTTTTACTGTGGCTTCATTTTATAGAGTTATGATAATATTTTGCATAGTTTGCAACCCGTGAGCATTCTTATTTTTGCATAGCTTTCCATTTTATATTTTAAGCATTCTCATAGAGTTGAATATTTGCATTTAAAAAATTTCCTATTATACATTACCTTACTTTTTGTTAAAGATTTTATTATATTTTGGTAATTATACAGTATTTAACATTTTGGAATTGGCTATTTTATTCAGAATATTCTCTGAAGACTCATCAGGGTTCTGTTTATCAATTGTTCATTTCTTGTTATTGCTAATTAGTAGGTATTCTGTGGCTCAGATATACCACAGTTTGTTTAACCATTCAACTGTGAAAGGATGTCTGGGTTGTTTCAATTTTTTAGCCAGTTAATGATAAAGACATGAAGATCTGTGTACAGATTTTTGTGTGCACATAGTTTTGATTTCCCTGGGATAGACTTGCAGGAGTAAAACTGCTGGGTCACATGAGAGTTGTTTAGGTTTTTGAGAAACTGTTAAAAGTGTTTTTCGGAGATACTGTACCATTTTAAAAAATGACATCAGCAGTGAATGAGTGATCCAATTTATCTGTGTACTTGTCAGAATTTAGAGTTCTTATTTTTTATTATAGCTATTAAGGTGGGTTGCATTGAAATCTTATTGTGGTTTTAATTTTCATTTCACTAGTGGCTAATGATGTTGAGCATCTTCGCCTATGTTCATGTGCCATCTTTTTATCCTCCTTGGTATAATATCTGTTCATGTTTTTTGCAAATTTTCTAATTGGATTGTTTAGTTTTTGCTGTCGTGTTTTGAGAGTTACCCATGTATTCTAAGCACTTCATCTTTTTTCCAATTATAGGGTTTTTAATTTATTTGTTTTTTATTAAAGTATAGTTGCTGTACAGTAATATAAGTGTACAAATATAGTGATTCTACATTTATTTACCTTTACATGAGCTTACCATGTTATGTCTAGTAATCACCTGTCATGGTGCAAAGTTTTTATGATATTATTGACTGTATTCTCAGTGCTGTACATTACATTCAAGTAACATTATTTTATAACTAGAAGTTTGTACATCTTATTCCCCTTTATCTTTTTTCACTCGGCTCTTCACCCATCACTCCTCTGGCAACTATCTGTTTGTTCTCTGTATGTATGAATCTATTTCTATTTTGTTTGTTTTGTTTTGTTTTAGATTACACATATAAGTGAAATCATAAGGTATTTATCTCTTTCTGAATTGTCCCACTTACATTATACCCTATAGGTCCATCCATGTCACAAATGACAAGATTTCATTATTTTTTGTTGCTGAATAAGATTCTGACATTCGTGGTGTGCACATGTGTGTGCACATACATGTACGACACACCTTCTTTATGCATTCGCCTAGGGACAGGCACCTAGGTTTATCTTGGCTACTGTAAGTAATGAGTCAATGAACATAGAGGTAAACATATATTTTCAAGTCAGTGTGTTTGTTTTCTTTGGATAAATGCCCAGAAGTGGAATTATTAGGATGTGTGGTGGTTGTGTTTTTAATTTATATTTGATATAATATATATTTTATATTTTTATATATTAATCCCTTATATATCATTTGCAAATATCTTCTTCCATATAGTGGGTTGTCTTTTTGTTTTGTTATTTCCTTTGCTATAGAAAAGTTTTTTAGTTTGCTGTAGTCCTGTTTGTTTGTTTTTGCTTTTGTTGTCCTTGCCTGGGGATACATTCAGAAATTATTGCTAAGACTGACATAAAGAGTTTACTGCCTGTGTTTTCTTCTAAGAGTTTATAGTTGTTCTGTCACAAATCAGCCTGTTGAGGTTTTCCTTGTATGTGACTACTCGGTTTCTCTTGCTGCCCTCAAGATTCTCTCTTTCTCTTAAACTTTTGTCATTTTAATTACAATGTGTCTTGGTGTGGGTCTCTTTGGATTCATGTTTAGAACTCCCTGTGCTTCATGGAACTGGGTGTATTTTTACTTCCCAGGCAAGGAAAACTTTTGCCATAATTTCTTCAAGTAAGCTTTTTTGCCTCCTGTTTCTCTCTTCTCATTTTGGGATTACTATAAAGTGAATGTTAGTGTGCTTGACATTGTACCAGAAGTCTATTAAGCTGTCCTCATTTTTTTTTGTTGTTGAGAGAGAGAGAGAGAAGGAAAGAGAGGGAGGGAAAGAGAGAGAGATTGACACCAATTTGTTGTTCTGCTTATTTATACATTCATTGTTTGATCCTTGTATGTACCCTGACCTGGAATCAAACCTGCAACTTTGGCCTATCAGGACAATGTTCTAACCAAATGAGCTACCCAGCCAGGGCCCTGTCCTCATTTCTATAAATTCTTTTTTCTTTTTGTTGTTTTAATTGGGTGATTTCCACTATTATGTCTTCCAGTTTGCTAATCCGTTCTGAATTATCTAATTTGCTATTGATTCCTTCTAATATATTTTTCATTTTAGTTACTATATTCTTTAGCTCTGATTGGTTTTATTATATTTTCTAGCTCTTAAAGTTCTCACTGAACTTCTCTATTCTCCTCCCAAGCTTGGTGCATTCTTATGAGCATTACTTTGAATTCGTCAGGCAGATTATTCATTTTTGTTTCATTAGTGTTTTTTTTTTCCTGTCTTTCTTTGTAACATATTTGTCTTCTTATTTTGTTTGACTTTCTGCATTTGTTTCTAGGAATTAGAAGTGATAGCTATCTTTCCTGATCTTGACGGCGTGACCTTGTATAGGAGTGACTTCTGTGTAAGACTGCTTGTGCCCAGTGCTGGCTGGTGCATGCTTGGGGAACCCTGGAGAGCTAGCTGGCTAGTTAGTATTGGCTGAGGTGGCCCAGGACATTGGGCTGGGGCAGTTAAAATGCCTGA
>PVKM010016781.1:0-14011 GCA_004027735.1 Carollia perspicillata
CTCTATTCCGTGACATGGGGTTTCTTATTCTCAGTGAAGTGTCGCAAACCCATCCTAATCACATGTTGCAAATTTAAGCCACGACTGAAAGGATAATGGCCTTGACAGATGTAATTTCTGTTTCATTCCAAACAGACACAGTGATGGTTCTTCCTGTCTCAGTGGCTTCCCACCCCCCCCCACCCCCCGACCTTAGTGAGGACTCCACCACCGGAAGGCCAAGGTTGCCAGGCAGTGACAGGTCTTCATCCACTGCCTGAGCACCTTCCATGGCTTTCAGGATAGAACAGTATTCTGGAACAGTGTTTGGTGGTGATGTCTGCCCTGATACAAAGCCCTTTCTTGATAGCTTTCTCAATGGTTAAGATCTTGCTCGCTTAGGGTTTTCTTCATGGCTGAGTGTGTCTTTTGGTTTGACGTATGTGCTGTGTTGTACATTAGCCAGGACAGTGGACTTGGAGTCAGTGGACTGTGGTCTGGGTCCTGAACTGATGCTTTAGGACTTGGGACAATTAACTTAACTTCTTGAACTGTCTGTAAAGTCTGTTTCATACTAACATTTGTCCTACTTGCTACTTCATGTAGTATGATTATCACATGCTGTAAAAATGGTGCACAATGTTATTATTACTAGAGTTTCATGACTAGGCAAAGTATTGAGGAATCAGACTAATATGCTTAAACAGAATTAACTCGCAGCGAAATTGATTCAAGCCCATTCTGCGGTGATCCGATATAGTTTTCCTGCCACATGCAAATCTTAGCACGGGGTAATTCTGCCAAAGGAAGTTCAGCCCCACCGCTGCAGATTTCAGGAAGGAAGGAGTGGAATAACATTCATGAGTCTTGCTGTTTTCTAGATGTATGCTAGGCATGTGACATTTTATTCTGAGCAACAAATGCTTCAAAGTCAGCATAATTATCCCCAGTTTATAAGTGATGAAACATAATGGCAGAGAGGCTGAGGCTCATATCCATGGTCAGTTTGCTGATATTTAACACTTTATTTATTTTCCATATGGATGTTTGGCCTCGTGTAAGTATCAAATGCAGGCCTGAGGACTCAGAGTCAGGGAGGTTGACGGGCTACCGTCAACAGCAATGGTCTGTGGTCAGCACCCAAAAACATTTGTCCCAATTGGCTGGTCTGAGATAATAATAGAAAACTTAGATAAAATATCTGGAATTCAATGTGTGGATCTGAGACATGGCAACAACCTGCCTCCAGCATTTCCAGAACACCGCGTTGACCACGAAGTCAATAAATCAGTTTTCTTTCTTCCGTGAGCACATGCATCCATTCTGGATTTGCACATAAACTTAAATCTTAATGTTAAGTGTCTGGCATTCAGATTCACCAGGCCTTCAGAGGAAACATCCTGCATCCTGCTGAAAACTCCTGGAGATCACAGGCTGCGATGTCCTCATTCTGTGTCTCCGCACCACCTAGCCCCATGCTGGAGGCGCGGTGGCTAACTGGGATAACCTGGCCACACTATTGGACTTGGAACCTGAAGGCATAGGTTTGTGTCTAGGTCCTACTTGGGGATATTGAGTAAAGCTTTTCTCTCTCCTGAGACTTGTTTCTTCTCCTGTCTGACGATTCCTGTATCATGGGCTTCTCGTGAGGATTAATTGAGATAAAGCCCATGCTCAAAGAACTTTGAAAACTCTAAATTTAAAATAATATCGGGAAGGATTGAATACATTTTGTTGCCACTTAAAATAAGACAACTAATTTAAACTTCATCTAATCAGTGTTGTTTCCCTCATGTCTTCTCTCTTACCTGGCTTTCTGCTCTCTGCCTTCCAGCGGCCCGAGAGTAGCTGCTCTGGAAAATACAGGGCTTCAAGAAACCAGTGACGGAGACCCTCGAGGACGTTAATTACAGGAAACACGTCGAATCTGCAGGCCATGCTTTCCAGTCCTGATTACTTGCTGAGTGAGTGCCACTGCTTTCTGTGCCGTGGTCTCATCACTTCATGGCACTCAGCACCTCACTCTCGGGCACCATTGCTTTCTACAGAGCAGTACTTTGGGGCGGGGTGTGGAATCAGGTGGTAAAGATGAATGTCAAAAATACAACTGCATGCAGTTGAAACAGTCCAATACAACCACCGGGGTAAAAAACTTGGAACGTTCTTGTCATTTGAAAATGTGAATCCCAATACTAATGAATCCAATGAATTGCTCCAGATCTTCAGGACCTATCTGCTTTTAGTAGAAGACCATGCATATTTGTACAGAGTTTCTATGCAGGCTGCCAGAATCTTAGTGAGAGACTAATCACGACCTGCCTACACGTTTTATGAAGTTGCATGGAGCTTTTGTCATTTAGTAAGTTTACACTTGTCAGTTATTGGGATCACGAGTTTTAAATGGTTTATTGACAAAGACACAAAGTAGTGGGGAGTGCTCTTTTTCACTAAGACATCCAAGAATTGTTCTCCATACGGTAAACTTTTACAGAACCCATCAGCCAGTTGTAGCACTGTGTACAGAACAATGGATTAAAGTCAACTTTCTTTCCACATTTATAAACATTTACAAAATAGAAACATTGCTTCAGAATTTTTTTTTTAAACCCTACATTTCTTGAAGAAAGACAAGGGATGTGACTATCTCTTAGAGAATCAGAAGGAATCCCAGATGGCTTTTTGTTTCTTGATTGAAGATTGTTCCAGAACACCGGTGGGAATTTTATAATTAGACACAAGATACAGAATATGTCCAAACTGTATAGGTGAAGAAACGATTGCAGGGACTTGGGAAGGAAAAGCCAGTGTTTGTTCAACAGTCGCCGTATGGTAGACCCTTATGGGAGCTTGCACTGTCTTCGGTATTTGTAAATGTAGTGCCTCATTTATTCCTAAAAGAAACCAATAACAATATCTAGCTCCTCTTTACAGATGACAACATTTTGGCCTGGAAAGGGTTCCTGGTTTTTTAGGACTATGTACAGAGTGTCAGAGCCAGGATTAGAACCCAGGTCTCCAACATCCATCTGTAATTCCTTCCTCTACAACATCACAATTTATATTTGAGCAACAGGAGGACATTTGAAAAGTTCCCTATGAAAAGCATAAAACTTGTGATTGTAAGACAATGACAGCTTCTGATGCCGCAGGCACAGTATTCTTTTCTTCCCCCGTAATATTTGTGTACCGAGTAGTAGCTGAATCCAAGGAACACAATCACACAGTCAAACGTCTTGGGCACAATTACACCTAATGAAAACGTTGCACCCCCTGTTTGATCTTTGAATGCATGTCCTCATTTTCCCTTTGGTCTGTTTCAGCAGCCCGCACAGTTTCATGAGCAATCTGAAACGTGCATTTGCCTGATCCCCTTCCCGTGCATGCTTTTTCCCTCTCCACGCCGACTTCTCTGAAATAAGCCCTGCTTCAGAGGCCGACGGCGCACCTGCTGCAGCTGGAGAGTGAGGCAAATCAAGTCAGGATGAGATCTATGAATCATCTCTTCCTCCACCTTTTACGGGAAAATGCAAGCTAAAAACCAAACCCCTTTGGCATTGACTCAGAGTGGGACTTCCTGAAGCAGTGAAAGGAGAAAGAAAACTATTTAAAGTCAGATCTTCTAAAATACAGTTTAACCCCAAGGACCCTACCCACATGCTAAGCCGGAAACCCGCATCCAAGGGCTACCAGCCCTTTACTGACTGGAATCCTTTTGTCCACATTAGTGTTAGGTGGTCAGAGAACTCCCACTCACTGAAATAGATCACACGTCTTTATTGGAAGCCTCACTTTGAAAAAGTAAATCCAGTTATTCATTCAACTGACTCATCAGCCAGTCAGTAAGTATTTATTGGGAAATGACCACCATTTGTTACTATTCCTTGTATGCTTAGTAGTAATTTTACATATTTACTTTTCCTTAAGTTTAAAAATAAGACAGAAAAAAAGTCATGTAAAATGGATGGGAAAGCTCTCTGCTACAGGTAAATGCAAGGACAAATGGGGAAGGCAGCGTTATTGTCATTTAGATGCTTTTACCAGATTTAATAGACAAAAGCATAAACATAATTATGAATCTGTTTTAATGGCTACAAAATATACAAAGATGTAATTTGTGGCATCAATATTACAAAGGGGACAGGCCTGTAGAGGCATAGAGTTTTTGTACCCGAGTGGAGTTATATTGGTATCAGGTAAAAACAGATTGTTAAAACTTGAGGAGGTCATATGCAATCTCCATAGCAACCACAAAGAACATTATCTATAGAATACTCACAAAGGAAATGAAAAAGGAATCAAAATCCCCCACTACAAGAAATCCAGTGGACATGAAACAATACAGTAACAGAGGAAATGAGGGACAAAGAGTTATGTCCTATAGAAAACAGACAATGAAATGACAGTAAGTCCTTCCCCCTTGGTAATCGCTGTAGACGGAAGTGGATGCACCCAATGGAAAACTACTCATCCTCGAAGAAGAAGGGAATGCCGACGCACGCTGCAACATGGAGGGACCTCGAGGACATAGGCTACGTGAAATAGTTCGGTCACAAAAGGACCAACACTGTATAATTCCACTTACCTGAGGCTCCTGGAGTAGTCCAAGTGACAGAGGCAAAGGAGAACCGGAGTTGCTGGGGGAAGGGGAGGGAAGGAACAGGGCAGTTGGGGTTTAGTGGGTACAGCGTGGCAGGCTTGCAAGAGGAAAGGGGTTCTGGAGCTGATGGCTGTGTACAACGTGAGTGTACTTGATGCCGCTGAAGAGTACATTTAAAAATGGTTAGGATGGCAAATTTCCTGTATCTGCATTATACCACAATTAAAAAACACAGTAACAAAAAATTACTATTCAAGAGATTTATGCGCAAAACATCAGTGGGAGAACATGAAGGGAAGGACCAAACCGACTTCCTATCAGAGGATCTACTGAGGCTTCAGAGAAGAGGGGGTGCCCATGTCACCTTTTAAAGGATGTTTAGAAGTGTTGGGGTACTAAAGGACTATTGAACTATTGAATGAGAGAGGGACACCATAAGGAAAGATAGAAGACAATGAAAAAGCACAGAAGGGGAGGCGGAATGCCCCACATCCCAGAATACAGGTTTGCGGTGGCTTGAGGGCAGGGAGTCTGGAGGAGGAGGCAGAGCCCACGTCCCGGAGACCTTGTCCATCTAGAGGAGCTTGACTTTGCTCACTCACCGTGAGCGGAAGGGTGACTGCAGCGGTTCACTCGGGCCACTGTCTGAAACACCACAGCCTGGGGAGCTCCAATGACAGAACTTTATTCTCTCCCAGTTCTGGAGACTAGGGGTCTGAGATCAAGGTGTGAGCAAGTTTGGTTTGTTCTGCAGCTTCTCTCCTTGGCTTACTGATGGTCCCCAGGTGGCCTTTCTTCTGTGCTTTAGCATCTTTACCCATATTTCCTCTTCTTTTAAGATTAGGTTAGGGCCCACACTAATGGCGTCCCTTTAAATCAATTACTATTTATCTCCAAATAGGGTCACATTCTGAGGTAGTGCAGGTTAGGACTTCAACATAGGAATTTAGGTGCGGGGAGGGGACACATTTCAGCCCATAACAATAACAGAATCACCAAGAGCAAGGTCTCTGGAGATTGACTGCCTACCTGGGATCAGATCCTTGCTTTCTCATTCAGTAAGTGTATGGCTGTGGACAAGTCCCCCGAACTCTCTGTTTCTTAGTTTCCCCACTTGCAAAATAGTATTATAACTGCCTCTCCGGGTTGTTATGAATGAGACTGGTACTTGGCATAACAATAAGTAAAAGAGGATGCAGTCAGTGGGAGGGACTTAATCAAGGGTCCCCTCGGGGCAGGGAAGGGGACAATAGATTAGAGGAAATAGACCAATAGAACAGATGGGATTGTATAATCTAGTTCACTATTTCATAGGATGGAGAAGGAAGAGATTAATAAGGGTAAAGATGCTGTACTGTACCAGGATAGGGAAATCTGTAAGAAAGACATGTTTGGAGTGGAGGGAATGGAGCTCAGACAGGTTGAGTTTAAAAAGCTTGGGATTCAAACGCCCAGAAGAGAGCCTGGCAGAGTGGCACGTGCAGGTCTCAAGCTTGGAACAGAATCTGGGCCTTGAACTAATGGAGTCGGGAGTCATAAGTGAAAGAGTGGTAGCTATATCCATGAACCAAATACAGTGGATGAAGGTATCCCCAGCGAACCAACCTGCTACATGACTTTGAGACCAGAAACATAATTTGCCAACACGGTCACCACAGAATATAAGACAAGTTCCTTGCAAAGCACTGATCTCCTGGTCAGGGCCCTGCTTAAAAACAAGACAGGAATTAAGGGCACGATGACAGAGACTTGCCAGCCTTCAGTGTCCAGGAGTGAGTTTCACAGATGGCGGGATGGTATGAAGACCCTGAATTTTTTCAATCTATCCTAATATGATGTAGAAAAATTCAGAGATCAAAGGCAAAGTTGATTTAGCTCACGATGTCTCATAGGCCTAAGACATGAGGAGGCTAATTAAATATTGTCCTCGAAAGCCATCGTTTATGTGACGGTGACTTTAGCCAGGTACTAGGGTCCTTCTGAGCCAATGTTCTCTTCTGAAAAATTACAGTCAACCCACACTAGCCTTACCCTTCCTCTGGCACCAGAGTGATGATATCTAATATGACAGTGGTGGAGAGTCCCCAAAAGTTTATACCTAGCAGGTATGTGTGCCATTGTACTGTTAGGATTAAGTACTGGCATCGCCATGCTCGGAGCTATTTCATTGTTAAGGGATCCAGTGGACTCTACCTTCATCTATGGCATGGCCTTTGAGCGCCACTTCTACCAAGTATGCCCCTTGTCAATGCTCAAAGCAGCCATCCGGTGACTGCAAAGTGCCTATGCAGAGAGAGCTACTGCATCACAAACTGTGTGAGGAGTCATTTGCAGAAGATATCCCCTTGCCCCGAGCATCCTGTGATGAAGGATAACGTTGATTTTGGTACGATCCAGTCATGGGACCCAGAGGCTGGGCAGGAAGTGGAAGCCAGTCTTACAGACGGTTGATTCCATCTCCAAACTATCTGCCGGTGAGAACCCTGAGGCCCTGCCTCATTAGTCAAGCCGGAAGCATCCAAAGCAACCGAAGAGAGGAGATGTGGCCTGGTTTGGTGAAGAAACCACCAGAGTGGGACTCAGAAGACCCAGTTCCCCCACCCCAGCACCACCACAAATAAATTGCCCGGCTAAATGTAGATGAGCCATTTTCCCTCCTTTGGAGTCCAGGCACCTTCTCTGCAAAGTGGGGAGAAGGGGGATTGGAAGCAGAATCTCTCTTAGGGAAAAGAATGTGCTATTAGTCGGCATCTAACCTTTCCCACTAGTCCATGAGTATTACCAACGATCGTTGCACGACTGGCAAGGTGCCATTGCCCCATTTGCAGGTGCAGAGGCTGAGTCTCAGGTGGCCGTCCCGGCTCTCACATTCCTCTCTTCTCCATCTCTGCTATGTGTCCCCTGCCCCACTCAGGACCAGCTCCACGCACATCTTCCTTCAGATGGGCTCTGACTTACTGCTGTGCTCTCACGTCTTGAAATTCTCAGTAATTTTTGCAGAAGGTCCATATTTTCATTTTACATCATCCCCACAAGTCACATAGCTGATCCTGCCATGATTCGGTGGTCCTGGCAATTGAGCCTCTCAGTGGTAGGTGCTCCGAGGAACAGAGAGAGGGGTCTCCCACCTCACTCAGTTTTTTATTCCATGGACCAACAGGGATGTGGGCGAGATGAAGGTGACATGTGAGCTGGTTCATGTGAGTGAAGTACTTCCGGGGCAAGAGAACATGGTCCATGTTTATGAAAAAGGAAAGAAACTCACAGTCTGGGGAGAACTAGGAACTGGCTCCTCACTCTCACCAATTCTGACGCACTGGGAAAGATCTGCTCGTGATTCCAGAAGTCAGGAGTTGTACGTGTGTTCAGAATGGGATGAGAGGCTCACTTCCTTCAGAATTTTATTCCTCTGAGAGCTCACACTAGTGATCACGTAGGTAGCCAAGGGGGAATGGAAACAAAGGCTAGACTCAAGGGATTCCAATGGACCCAAGGGCCCTAACTGCCACCAGAGTCCTCCCAGTGTGCACATCTGATGTGGAGCACCCACGGCTCACGCCACCCCCCGTGAGGGCCCCTTGGCTGCAGCCTCAGGCCCAGATGTCCACAACTGTCCAGGGTCTCCAACCAATGGGATTCGTGCCTCCCGGGCTGAAGGCTGATGGTCTGGAGCAGCAGCTCATGAAATGTACCAAAGAGAGCATGCGGGTACCCTGATGGAGAAGGAAACAGGCAGTTCAGGGCCTTTGCTGAGAGATCTAGACTCTGCCCGGCATCTCAGCAAATCATTTTTCTCTCTTTAGTCCTTTTGTCCTCCTCTACAAATGATGAGACCACACTGTGGAGTCAGTGTAGTTTAATAGACCAAACGTGGAGTATGGCGTCCAGAGGTCCTGCTTCTAACCCTGACCTCGGGGCACCCTGGGCAAGTCACTTCACCTCTCAAAGTCTCACTTTCCTAATGAACTCTTTAGCACAGGGGTGATAATGTCTCTTTCACAGAGCTGCTATGAAATTAATAGACTAATGGGAGGATGCAATGAGTGTCCGGGTCTTGCACATGTTGGCATTTAATCTTTGAAAACAATTACTGTTTACAGAGGCTTTGAGGCTTTTCTGGGGATCTGTGCCTATGTTATCAGCTGATGTTTGTTCCGGTGTTGAAAAACGGTCAGTGGGCACACGACGGGGTGGGCCCCTCTAATGCACGTGGGTCCAGTACATATCTGAAGTCACAACAGTACAGTGGGCAGAGCCCCCCAAGGTACTGGAGAGCACCCAAATGCTAATGGGGAAGGAGGCCCCCAATCCCCGCACCCCAGATCTATCCTCCTGGGTGCTCACCCTCCAGTTGGCCAGGAGTGAGTCGGCCTGGATCACAGTGTTCAGTACCTCCCAGTCCAATCTGGGCTCCGTCTAGACAGACAGCTGGAGATTGGCAGCACAGAGTGCCAAACACAGGGGGAGTAGGAGGTGCTACAGCAAAATGTTCTCTCCCTGCCTCCGCTGACTGCTGGCTTCCAGGAGACAGTCAGCAGTAGCTCAGAGCTATTGTGGAAGCCTCTGTCCAAATCTATGGGTGGAGGGAGATGTCTGGTGATTTCTCTGCTTTGCCTACCAGCCTTCTAGGTAACAAGCAGCTCTGCTTCAGGTGAGTCAGGTCACATGGCCATGATGACCCATCATCCTAAGTGTTCCCTTGGGCAGGGTCCTTTTCCACCGATCTTCTTCTATCCACCAGGACAATGGTACTCGGGCACCAAGAACCTCTGTCACTCAGCTCCAGTTGCACTCTTGCCTGTCTACAGCCTCAACAGGTACAAAGAAAACTACGACCTGGCCCCCGCATACTTCCCCCATCGTATTGCTTCCACCTCACACTTAATACTGCAGCAGCAGCAGGTTTCACGTACACTCTTTCCTCTTCCTAGGAAACCACGTTCCCCGTCTTCATGGCATCCTCAGCTTTCACCAATGCGTCTGAGTCTCTCATTTCCCCCTCCTGCTGAGGGCTAGGTGCCACTTCTCCACATTATTGTAACTACCTGAGTATACCTCTATTAGAACACTTCTCATAACATATAATCACTTTCTCCCACTAGTCTCAAAGACAGGATATGGCTTCTTATTTCTTGAAATCCCATTATTTAATGCATAGTTGGATCCCAGTGTATGTATTTAGAAGGAAAAAAAGTAGAACAAAACAAAATTTATGCAAGTTGAATTCACTCTACCTTGAGTTATCCTAAACTCCTCCTCCTGCCATTCATTCTCTACCAAGTAGCCAGGTTAATTTTTCTGTAACACAAACCTAACTGTGTTACTTCCATGCTCAAAAACTTCAACGACTTTGCCTAACCCTTAGGATAAAGTGTCAAACCCTGATGGTATCCTACAAAGCCCTATTGGATCTGGCCTCTGCCTATTTCACTCTCAAAATTCCTGTCCATGTTCTTGGTTCCAAACTGATCCCTGTATCAGTTTGGTTTCCTATGTAACAAACTACTCCAAACCCACTGGCTAATTCATAATCAGTTATCATTGTTGAAATGATTCTTGTTGTAGCTACTGTTCTCCTCTGGGCCTACTCATGCGTCTACCACTAGGTGTGGGTCAGGGAAGCAGCTCTGCTGATCTTGGCTGAGCTCACTCACATGTTAAAAAGCTGGCCTGTCACAGGCTGGTTGAGGATGACCTCAGAGGGACGACTGGTCTCTCCCCCATGTGGTCTGTCATTCTCTAGCATTCTTGCCTGCTTTTGCTTATGTGGCAGGGCTCCAACAGAGAGCATGCACTGCTTCTTGAGTTTGGGGCTCATGACTGACATGAGAACACTTCCATACCTTCTGTTGGCCAGAACAGCTCAGAAGGCCAACCTGGGCTCAAAAAGACCCCACCTCTTGATGGGAAGAGCTTCAAAGTCACGTTGAAAGGTCATAGGTTCAGGGAAGGGTGGAAAACACAGCCATTTTTATAATCAGTCTACCAGAGTTCCTGTCCCCAGTGACTCTGATTCAGTAATTGGGGGTGAGAACCAGGCATTTGTATTTTTAGCAAGTATTCCAGGGCAGTAGAGCTTGAGGGGTGTTTCTAAGGTGGCTTACCCAAGAAGAAATCCAAATAGTGAGCAAGAGTGTCCCCAGGGGCTGAAAAGGAGGAAAGTGAGTTGGGGCAACAAATACAGCACAGATGGGAGAACAGAGACCCAGTGAGGTCTGCTTGAGTATGGGCAGATTGAGTGAAAAATTGACATTAGAAGTCAGGAGGGTTGGAAGCAGATCAGGATCAGAGACTCAGAAAGAACAAAACAACAAGATAAAATCAAGGGTGTTGGAGGCCCATCTTCTGCTTGGGGTATGAGGCTGGTCACAGGTGCCTCAGAGAAAGACCAGTCAGGAGGCCACAGTGAGAACCCAGGAGAGAGCAGAGCAGGCAGCATCTCCTCTTCTCAGCCCTGCCTCCTCCTCCTGGCCCATGGGACTTCACCAATGGTGACAGAACGCATGTCAGCTGTACATCTGACATGTGCATCACAGGCCACAGAGCTGGACGTGGCCTGCTTACTCCGGTGCCCATCCTCTCCCTGGCTGATCACCACGTCACATTGACCCCCTTACAAGTGATTACAAAGAGGGTTTCTGCTGCCACTGAGATGCATAGCAGACATCTGACAACTTCCCAGGGAAAGCTTTGGCACATTCAGGGCCTGGTGTGGGGAGTCTCCATTCCCAGTTCTACTTGAGACCAGGTTTCTCTTAGCAACAGTAAGGAAAGAAAGGAGCGAATCCCTTTCAATACCTCCCAATCCTAAAACCACAGTCCGCATGCTCCCTCAGAGGCCCCAGAGCTGCCGGCGTCTGCACCCAGCACCTGGCTCTCCCAACCCTGACACTGGGAAAATCAGGACATGCTTGCATTCGGCTGTTTGATGGTGAAGAGGAATCTTGGTGTTCTATCACACTCACTCAGCTCGATACTGTTCACATGTTTCTCCTTTTCCAGCTCTCTTTCCTATCCCAAAATAGCCACATCAATGATGCATGTTTTCTCAAATAAGCTCGAGTCTCGTTGGGTTTCCATTACCTGCTCAGAGGGCTGAGTCATGTGGGATCCACATCTCGTGATTCTGGGTCCCCTCCAGGCGGGGTGCTCCCTCCTCCGGCCCACAGCCAAGCTCCTGTCCTTAGCTGTCCTGACCCCACAGGCTTTCTCTTACTTCCTTGGTGACCACAGTTACCAGAGGAGCCACGGCACCACCTCCAGAGGCAGCACCACCTCCAGAGGCAGCACTAACTCATAGGTGGTCCCTCCAGAGCAGCAACATTGCAGCAGAGGAGGCTGACTCTGTTTCTGCCGGCCGCCATCTACCTCCATCTCCTGGATCTGAGGGCAGCGAACATCCACCAGCCGGTCCCACCAGAAAGAAATCATTTTAACGGCTGCTGTGTGAACTATCCACAGGGTGAACCTGGGGTGAGACATAACTGGATGTCTGATGCTGGCAGACAGCATGTCACAACAAAATGTATTGCCAGAAAAATGGAAAGTAATGATAATTTCACCTAATTTCACCACCTTGTAGAACTTCACCCATGACATCTAAGGGACAAAGTAGCCTGAGTGACTGGAAAAGCAGAGTCGGCCAGGAGGCAGTGAACCTGTGTTCATTTTGGCTCACCCCCTTTCTCCACTGTGTACGTGGGTGGGTGACGTCCCTTCCTTAGCCTTGGTTGCCTCAGTTGGAAAACAGGGGCAGTGGCAGTTAGCACCATGAATCACTGTCAGGATCGGATGGTGTCATGCATGTGAAGTGTCTGCAATGGAGTCTGCTCCGTAAGCACTGGTTGACTGTGACTGTAGTAGAGCAGGGAAATGGGGGGTGACAGGAGGGATGAGGCTGTCCCGGGTGTGCCCCGAAGCATGCCTACAGCAGATGCCACCAGAAGCTGAGCAAATGTGCCAGGTCGGCAAATGCCTTAAATGGAACTCTTAGTACCCTGAGTGATGAAGCAATTCATTGCGTGAGTTCACTTGTGCCCTAGGAAGAAGAGAATCATAAAACTTGAGCTAATGAGAGAATTAATGGTAATTGCTGAAGAAATGAGATGAGGAGGCTTATGGCAGTGCAGGCCGCACATGTTGGGAACAGAGATTCAGTTGGCCACAGTTGTAAGAACTTAACAATTATAAATGAGTACATGGTGGAATAACTTAAGTAAAACCCTTAGGCGAGACATTTCAGACACAGAGCAACACCATACTCAGATATAAGACGTGGGCTTGGTCTATTAAAAAGACATTGGACTGGGAAACAGGAGACCCGGGTTACGGTTCTAAATTCCTACAGTATCTTAAGTCTCTTTCTCCAAGATTTCAGTTGCCTTCTTTGTAAACTGACAGGCTGAAATGGGAGCCCTTCAAGACCAATCCCAGTATGACTTTCTGTGGTCCTTTGTGGGTCATTCCAGGAGCAGAACGCTGATGTATCGTGAGCCGGCATCACTACTGAATAACAGAAATCAGGATCTTTGTGATCCGAAGAAGCTGGAGGCCTGTTTAGTGAGTTGACTGGACTGATCAGGCAAGAATCCAGTCATTTCCTTTCCTTGGGACCCAACTTCTCTCTCCCTGTGCCCCTCTGTCCTCTGCCAGCTCCTGTTTTGGATCTCCACTTAGATATCCTTTCTCTGGGTACCTACTCTGCAGCTTTACATGGGGGTCTCCTGCCTTTCTCCTGCACCTCTTCCCATAATGCCCTCTTCTGTCTTTCTGATCAGACTTATGCTTGAAGGTGCCTTCTTACCTGTCTGTATCTCTCAGCTGCAAGCATAACAGAGCCAGAGACCATCCCCATCGCTGCTTCCCCAGCATGCGGCCAGTGCCTGGCATGTACTCTGCCATCATTGTTGTGGGTCAGTGTGCATTCACACATGTTAAACATGAGACAGAACCTTGATTCAAACCCCAGCTCTGCCACTTCCCTGGCTCGCCGACTGCCTGGTTTCACATCTCTTCTGCCTTCTCCATGTCCGTGGCCAACTCCCAAGTTCAGGTTCTCATAATCTTTACCTAGATTATACCTAGAAACTTTTCCAGAGTCTCCCCTCTCTCTCCCCAGTGCTGTCCTTTCCTTGGGTTCAGGTAATTTTGTCCAAATATTGGTAAATGTCTTTTTTTAATGACCTTAGGATTTGTATTAAAAGTTTCAATGCTTTAATCTGGTTTCCAAGGCTATTTACCATCTAATCTCAAACTATCTCTCCAGCCCGTCCTCACATGAGCTGTGACTCACCAGCCTCAGGCTATCTGCCATTTCCTGAGTGTGCCACCAGCTGTCACATGTCTGGGCCTTGAGTGCAGCTCTTCTATCTGACTGGTTCCTCGCCCACTCCTTTTTCCACCTCGAGAAATTCTCTGGGGTCACAGAGATCTTGT
>PVKM010016781.1:14111-26590 GCA_004027735.1 Carollia perspicillata
CCGGGGGGGGGGGGGGGTTTCTTATTGGCCACAGTGAAGGGATGCTAGCTCCCTCTGACCCTGACAGAAGAGGCTCAAGAAGCATGAGAGGCAACAGTGTCATGCCAGTGGACTCCAGCTCTTGGTGACCGTTGGACTTGCTGGGGCCTGTGAGCCATTCTGTCTGGAGCAGGCTCTGTGTGATGTCACACCTCTGTGCCCAGAAGCCCCATTCATTAGGAAACACTCAACCTTGGCATTTTCTGTCTCATCCCCTCTCCCATTAGTAGCTTCAAACCTCTTCGCCTTGAAGGACGTTCTGGTACCCAGTCCACTCCAGATCACTTCATCAACTTTACTGTAGGGTGGAGGACAGTGTGATACAGTAAAATAAAAAAGAACATGGGCTTTGGAACCACATTGACCAGCTCCCCAACCCCATCTCCCTCACTTTCCAGTTTCAAGGGAACTTAGGGCAACTTTTCTGAGCCTCACTTTATATGTGCAAAATGAGAAAGTACCTTTCCCATAGTTAGATCTCAGTGAATGTCAGGGTTAAATGAGAACTTATTTAAGACCATACAATGGTGTCTAGCATTCTGTAGCTATCTGACATCCCCCTTTTTTATTTCTGTGATCTCTTAAACCTATACATTGTAATATGCCTTATTTTAGCTTCTAATTTAATGTTGAACACTCACTGAGACTGAGGGATCTCTAGTGTATTAGAGCTGAAATGTTCTTGGAGTGGCAGAGTCCAGATGCCTTTACTTTATAGGGAAACGATTTACCTGAGGTTACATAGCTAGTTGTGCTCAGGCTGGAACAAGAGCCAAGTCTTCCTGACTCCAGCCCATCACTCTGGAGATGGTTGAGCCTGGTAGAGCACTGGGGCCCTGAGTATCCCTTAAGGGAGGATCACCACATTGGTTTTGTTCCTTCCTGAACAATCACTAGTTCACCCACTGGACTCTCGACTTCACCTCCCTTCACTCTTCATCATCCTCAGTGCATACTATCAGGCTGTCCCCAGCTTGTCCCTGATGACACACATCTATTAAGTTTGCTTCCCCAGGCCCTGGGACCGACATGCACTTTTTTAGATGAATGCTCCTAAACTTCAGGAGCCATGCCTCCCTGTCTGCATGACACAGAAGATTGGATCTTATAATTTTCAATAAATGCAGTGGAAAAAAAGAGTTCACAATACAATACATGAACAGTACATTGTGGTAAACAGTAGGAACTTGAACTTGGAAAGAAACTGTCTTTCCATGTTTCACCTACAGCTCAAAACACTCCAGTGGCAACTACTAAGAACCTCAAGATTTGGTTCTAGCCCTTTGCAACATCATCTCTGCTGTTCTGCCCACCATGCACTTCCCCAAACTGCCAGCATGTCTATATACACCCTCTACGAGAGACAGCTCTGCCCCTGCAACTCCACCTCCTGGCACAGGGTTGTCTCTTGGCCTGGAAGTCCTTTCCCACAATTTCTGCCTGGAAAGCTTCCACTCATCATCTTAGTCCATTCAGGCTGCTAGAACAAAATATCACAGACTGGGCAGCTTATAACCAACAGAATTCTAGTTTTCACGGTGCTGGCGGCTGGGAAGTCCGAGATTGAGGTGCTGACAGATTTGGTGTTGGGTGGCTGCTGAGGGCCCCCTCCCTGGTTCACAGAGAGCAGCTTCTCACTGCGTCCCTACGTGGAGGAGGAGGAAAGAGACTAATGCCATTCACGAGGGCTCCATTCTCATGGCCTAAGAAACTCCCAAAGGCCCTGCCTACTAATACCACCAACTTGGGGCCTAAGTTTCAACCTGTACATTTTGAGGGGATACATTCAGACCTCAGCACCCGTCTTTCCAAACCTACTTAGTATGCCACCTCTTCAAGAGACTGCTTCTGACTCTACCTTTCTCTTCCATGCTAACTCCCCATTTTGTGATGATCTTTAAATATTGTACCTGTCCTACAAAAGTATGATTTTGGATCTTCGTACTGGGCCCTTATTTCCCAAAGGAGCTGTGGGAAATCTTCGTGGGCGATTAAGTGGGAGTGCTCACTGGGCATTTAAAAATTTGAGAAAGGCATCTCAAGTTAAGCCAGTTGATTTACTGGGGAGCTTCTCAAATACTTTAGTATAGTAGAATATGGCAGAATGACAAAGAATTCAACATTTTCTAGAATGTTTAGATGTGACACCCCATTTTCATGACTCATCTGCAGGGACTAACGTTCTCCAAACAGGCACTAGTCTGTAAGTCCTCTGAAGAAAGACGCCGAGTCACATGGATTTCTCTCTTCCCAAGACCTAGCATTGAGCCTGGCCCTACGCAGGAGCTCAATACACATACATGTGTTGGGGTGAATAAAGTAGATTCCACTAAATTGCCAACGCTCCCTCCCAAGGCCCAGAGGCAAATCTGGAAGTGGATAACAGAACAAAGAAGGACTCTTCCCTCTTTCCAAGAACTGACTAATTCTCATCAGTCACAGGCAAGATGCTCAAACAGCAGTTACTTGGTGGCAGCGCCCACACTCTGACTCACGGCGGGTTCCCGGTGTCTCTCCCAGAAGAAAAAATGTGTGCCATGTTTTGGCTGGAGCCCAATGGCCAAGAATCTTGCCACCTGCCGTACTTTTGGCGGGGAGAGCTACGTACGAACTTGACAATAGCCCTTGCTTTGTTGTTGTCGTTGCTGTTCTTGCACAGACTGCCTGGGTTGGGGAGAACCTGGCCCCAGCAGAGGAAGCGGGGTTTTTCCAAAGAGTTTACAGCATGGACCCTGTTTCCAGCCTGGCTCCCACAGCACTGTCTCTTAGAGCTCCCCGAAGCAGATATGCTAAGAGACTCCAGCATTTTCCAATTGTACGCTCAGCTCAGAGGGCCAGCTGGAAGGCCTTGAACACATCTCCAGGGCTGAGTTTGGCAAAGCTCCCTGTCAGAAGATGCTGAGTTCTCTGTTTCATTTGGCCAGGCTGCTAGGGGTACTGGCTAAAATGGAGGCTGCTAGGGATGGAAGAGTCTAGTGGCTCTGGGCTTTGGCAAAGCCTCTGGAAGGATTTCTTAAATATTCTGGTTTTAGCCGAGGCCAAATCATCTTTCTGAAGTATGTGCCCCACCGTATCAAAACTCATGTGCATTTAATGAGAAATTCAATCCATATGTTTCCAGGCTATTTATCCCTAATGCACTCAAATGTCATTCTCCTAAGAGAAATTTGATTTCAGGAAAAAAAATTGAGCCTTCTGTAAACCCTCTTTCCTTGATTTTTCCCCCCAAGTCAGTACTTTTTTGTTAATCCCCCCAAATTTTCTATGCAAAGAACTCACATTGGATTCTAAGCCTTTAGCCCTGATATTTCCGGAATGAATGTTGTAAACTCAGCTGTATTCCCCATTCTCCCTCCTTCCTATTACCCATATTCACTGTGTAAGTTGTAGCCAGAGTCCCTGGAAGCAAAGAAAACAAATGGGTGTTGATAGGGTACTGGTGTCAGAGCAGTGTGATCCTGGTCAACGTTTTCTCTGGTTCACTCGTGATTCATAAAATCTCATTTCACTGCTTACTTTTAGATTTCTTTATAGAAATTCATGTTCCATGAATACAGACTATTTACATTTGTATTTGGAATTATTGTGATATTTGAATGTTTCAGAGGTTTACGATTTCATATGTTGATTAGAAGGCTTTACCACCACGAGCTGACCACGTGCCAGTCACCTGGGAAGCAACGAGCGAAAGCTGTGGCCGCGGGTGTGAAAATGCATGATCGAGCTGTGGATGTCCTCCTGAGCAGTCAGCAATGTGTGACCAGCGACGGGGCACGAGATCAGATCTGAATCCAGACTGACGTATAGAGAGCAAGAACATTTACCGACTGCGTAACAACCTAGTGGCTTCTCAAAAGTGAACACTAGCAGAGATAAGTAGACCTATCATGGGCTCAGGGAGTACACGTGTAGCCCAGCCATGCTCTTAAATCAGATTTATAAAAAATTAACCAAGGGTTCAAGCTCTAGAATCAAATGAACCTGTTAGAATCCTAAATTAACCACTTGCTGACTCTGGGGCCATATGTATGTTATAAATCTCCTTTATGCTTCAGTTTCTTATCTAAAAAAATGAAAGAAATGGTAAGGGGACTTAAATGAAATAATGTGTAGCTTTATAATCCTTTTTTTAAAAAAGGTAATTCTTGCAATAATGCCTGCACAAAAATAAATACATATTAGAAAAAATATAGAACATTCAACTTTATGTAAACATCTATTCCAGAAAAATGATTTACACTTTATGTTTTCCATAAGAAAAGGTGCTGACTTTCTTTAATTTTAGAAGACCTAGGGCAATGGCTAGGGAGTTGAGACTTTGGAGCTTGAGGAGCCATTAGGAATTATCTAGATTAGCATCTACCCTTTCATTGAACATATGGAGAAGCCATCCAAAGAGAAGAGGGGGCCTTCGCAAAACTACAGAGCGAGTGAGAGAGCCAGGCCCAGAACCCAGGTGTCCAACTCTGAGGCCAGAGTGCCTTCGCAATCACCGCTACGTTCACTCCAACCTCCTCCATCTTCCTCGTCTCCAGATCTGAACAATGGCCACCATTTTTCAGAATGCTGACCAGGAGTCCTCCAGGAGCCTCAGCTGGGAAAGATCTGCTAGCAAAGTTCCTTAGCAACGACAGAGCCATGGGCAGGTGTGGACGTCAGGGCTCCCCTGGACCTCACTCATCAAGTCCAAACCATCCAGCAATTCATTCCACAGTGACTATCTACAAGGGCTGGTTGTACTCAGTTACCCAGAAAAAACATGACAAAGACTCCTCAAGGAAGAATGTCAATGAAGCATCCACGCCTTCTCTTCAGTGTGACTGCGCTTCTCAAGTCAGGGTGGCAGCACCCTTGGGGTCCATGGCCACGCACCAGGGTTTATGCAAAACCAAGCATGAACACGGTGCCTCCGCTGGGAGGGCTGATGCTGATAATCTTGGAGAAAATACTACTTTTTCTAAAAAGAAAGAGACAGAGGAGAAGACATAGAGCTATAGAGTAAAACACAGGATTGACAGAATTAAAATGAAGCATGGAACTTACAATTTTGTTTTTAAACAATAGCTTATATTTACTGAGCCATTATACACAGGAACGAGGCTACGTGCTTAGCATATATGAACTACTGGACCTTCAGAACAACCTGATGAGAAAGATAAAAACATTGATGTCAAGAAAAATTAAAACCAAGAAAGGTGAAGAAAACTGCCCAAGCCCCCAATCCCCTACGTGTTGCAGGGTCCCAATGCAAGACGGCCCACCTCCGGAAGGCACACATCCGAGCCCTACGCTCCGCTGCCTCTCATTCTGACGTGGGCTCGGGGGCAGTGGCAGCCCTGGCACTGCAAAGCAAGGGGGCATTCATTCATTCTCTCTTGTTGGCTTTGAGAGCTGGGTGGAAAATTTTCAGCAGCCTTGGATTCTTACTTCCCCTGTGGCTGGTGGTGGTTATATAACATACACATCAGTCAAAAAAAAAAAGCTGAATTGCAAATAGTCTACTAACCTGGAAGGAATGTCTGAATGATTCCTACCCCACACTGGACCTACTTCAGTTGAGAGTTTTGTGGCTTTGCTGTGATTTTATTGAAATAAAGGGTTTGGTGATCCTAGTTAGAGACTGCAGTGTGTCTTTTGATCCATGTAGAAATCATTCACGCTAAATGACATTTACATGTTATTCTTCACTGCCCGTGGAAGCAGATCATCCTCTCCCCAAAAGGATGTCGACAGCCTCCCTAATTTGTGAAGGAGAAGCATCCGGGAAGGAACACAGTGTCATGTGTGCCTGCAGGCAACATTTCTGGGATGATGATTCACATACTTTCAGGGCTTTGGTTTTAAAAAGCCATTTGAATGTACACAGGCTTTCTGAGTGTGTGTGCATTCTCGGGGCCACACCGGAGTCTACCTTTTCCCACGTGCGCAGGACCTCAGCATGTGACCAGGGAGAGGAGCGAGATGATTTACTTTGCTGTCAGAGCACCCATGTGATGGAGCAGGACGGAACCGCCTGTTCCAATGTGCTAGTCCCAAGCTGTGCCAAGATGAACAGACCAGGGAAAAATATTGTGTCATAAACCCAGCCCTTGAATCCTCACCAAAGGTCTCACCAAATGGTGTAGGGCTCGGTCTGAGGGCCAGGGTGTTCTGTGCAGGATGTGAGAGATCCCAGTGGAAGTTCTCCAAAGTGCATGACTCGTCTGAGGCCAGAGGAAAAGTACTACGCCGCCTGTGATTCACTTAGCGCTGGGGGGTCTGTTTGCAGAGACATGACTGGCACAGGTGTCCAAGGCCAGCAGGAACGGCCACCACAAGGGGTGACCAAGTTCATCAGAGAACCCTAGCACGCATCCCTTACTCAGCATTCGACACCCACTTGGTAACAGTCAGTCCTTCGTTTTTTCATTCCTCGGGCCCAGCCTCTCCCTATCGCCCCGACACACACGCTTCTGTGAGGGCTCACTATTCTGTCCCTGGATCGCAGGAATAGTTTCCCAAATGAGGTCCTGGCTCCCTGCTCTGAGTCTTGCCCTTCAGACCATCCTATACCCAGCTCTCGCAGTCTTTGTACACATTTTGGCGTGTCTTCCCCCTGTTCACAAAACATCCTGGGGCTTTGCATTACAGTAAGATAGTGTCCAAATTCCTGAGTGTGGCAATGCATAGCCCCCTCCACCGACAATCCCTGTCTTGGCCAGCTTTCCCGCCACCCTGTTCAGACCCTGGAGCCTCTGTTCCATCAACAGGCAGGACTTTCTCAGGATTCTGTGCCTTTGCTAGCGGTGCTCCATGGTCTGACATCACACTCGGGCTGCTCCTTGCCTACCAGGTTAACGCATCCGTATCCTCAAGTCCCGGCTATTCTTGCTGCCCCCAAGAAGCCTCTCCTGGCTTCTGTGTAGGCTGGACACACTGTCCCAGGCTATCCTGCCCTACCGCGAGGATGCGACAGAGCTCTGCACCTTGCAGCTTTTCCCCAGCTGCCTCTCCCTCCAGACTAGGAGCTTCTCAAGGGCCAAGACAGCATTTCATTTGTGACTGTGTCCATAACACTTAGCACAGGGCCCAGCCCCCAGTAAGTTCTCAGGTAATGTTTCCTAAATTAAGTAGAATTCAGTTTGCTTTCTGTAAAATTGAAAGGCAGGAAAATTTTCAATGGATTATTTATCTTCCAAAGCACGTGCTTGGATTATACAAAAGGTAAAGGATTTGTGTGTGTGTGTGTGGCCAGTGACATTTCAAATCCCAGAGGGCAATGCGGGGCATCGCTGCTCAGCCTTTTCATCACTGTCCCTTCCAGAGGAAAGGCGCATCGACAGGCATGTGGCACAGCCAGGCGCCACCTCATTTCACACCTAAAGAACATCTGGGCCGCTGTGGAACAGTACGCCACTCGGGGAGGTTTGTAAGGCTCCACACACTTAGTGCTACCTTATTGCAAACAGATTGTCACTAGCCCTCCTGTCCTTCGGCTCTCCAAGATGAGCTTATTTGTCCACAAAGGCATATCTAAGGTTTAGGGTTTGAAAGGAGGGAGAACTCCTCTGCTGGGTAGATAAGCAGATACATGGAAGACAAGCTAATTTATCCGATTCTCTAAGCAGCAGACTTGTGCCTCAGAATACTGCAACCAAGCAAGGGGAAAGTCACATCTACAAATGCACTTCTGCTAGGCTGGCTTATCCAAGGGAGATGAGGACTCTGGTTTTCACGAAGGTTTGTTCAGCATCCTGGGAGAGCAAAGGAGGTGTTTGGAGACCCATCGTTGGGATCCAGGGCACAGAGCCCTCCTAGAGGCAGTGGCCAGGGCAGGGAAGAAAAGACCCTTGAGGTTAGTGACAACATCCAGCTTTGTAACCCAGGAATCGGTGTGGAGAAACAGACAGGTGCTGCACTGGGACATCCTCTCGTGCAGCCCTAGACAAATGTGCCAAGTGCCTTGTATTTCCAGAGGATGGCAAAAAACAGATATGGCTGATGAGGCAGACTGAATGTTCATGTCCCCATGTGATGGAATTTGAGGTGGGGCCTTTAGGAGGTGATTGAGTTTGGATGAGGTCATCAGAGAGTGCCTCTCATAATGGCATTGGTGCTCTTGTAAGACGAGGAAGAAAGCCCGGTAGTCCTCCTTTGTCTTCTCCACTTACACACACATAAGAGGGGCCGTGTGAACACACAGCGAGAAGCTGGCTATGCATAATCCAGAAAGAGGGGTCTCACCAAGGCCTTGATCTTGAACTTCTTAGCCTCCAGAACAGGGAGAAATAAATCTTTAAGTCACCCAGGCTATGGTGTTTTTTATAGCCCGAGATGGCTACAACAGTGGGACTAAACTTTGGTGCAGAACAAAGAACTGTGAGCTTTGGAGCGCGTCCGGATTCAGAGCAAGAGCACAGAGAATACTTGTGAGACCACAAGAGATGGCTCCTTGTTTGGGCAGCTATGCTACCCTGAGCTCTGCATCCCATAATGCTAACTAACTATGGACTGAGCAACGGACTAATTTTCTCTGCACTGCAGATTCCTCTCCATAAAGGGAAGTAACATCCACCCAATTGGGATGGTGTGATATTAAACCTGGTAGTCTAGGTCATGTGACAAATGAGCATGTGGTGAGAGTGAGCACAGAGGTGCAGCAGCAGGAAAAGGCAAAGTGCATGCAGCATCCGTTGCATGAGGCTTCGGGGAATGAAGGGAGAAGCCAGGGCAGGGGAAATTCAAAATCTACTGAGGTACAAAATAAACCACCTGAGACCAAGTGGGGACAACAGGTGTTACAGTAGGTAGGTAGGTAGTCATTAACAAAGGAAGGGAGCAAATGGAATCAGGCACTAAGCCTGACTAACTAGGAAGGGGGCAGCTTCACAGACACCCCAGGGGACAGCTGCAACCTCCACCAAGGAGACGTTAATCCCCAATTAAGCAGGAAAGACCAGCCTTCCAGTCTCCCCAGGAAACAACCAACCAGTTCCCCCAGATTAATGAGGGGAAAGATAAACAGTGAGAGGGAAATTCCTTTCCTGAGATACATGCAGTAGAAGCCAAGGTGGCACAGGGGGATGTCCTTCTACTATGAGGCATGTGCTATTAATAGGGGCAAAAATAGTCATCATAAAGGGTGGAGACAAACCTAGGAGAAAGATCAGATCGGATAAGGGCACGAATACCCAGAAGATCAAGGCAATTGATTGGGTAGGGGGAGGCTCCAGTATAGCCCCAAGAAGATCCAGGAAAGAGATTGGATAGTTTGAAAGAAAGCGTACCCCTTCCCAAAGCCAAGAAACTATAATCAAAGCTTAACAAAGACCAGGGGCTCTCGCATGCATGCTCTCTCTCTTCAGCAGCTGCGCTGCCCGAAATGCACTGCCAGTCACAGGCCAGACAGAAACAAAGTCTGTCCTGGACGACCAGAGCTTCAGATGCTGAGCTAATGGCACCTTAGTTCTGAGTCCTGGCCTTCCTTCTGCAGCCCCGGAGGCTGGACTTCTTCCACAGTGAGACGGAGCTGAGCCACCTGGTCATGGATGAGATGCTGGGCAAGGTGTACCCGGAGGCAGTCTTTTGTTTTTGCTTTAATAAATCTTGCCTCCATGCCTCAGATCCTCCCATGCATGTATCCCAGAAATGCCTTTCCTGTGATGTCACAGAAGAATGCTACTTCCTCCTGCAACACAGGAGGTCTGGAGAGGTTAGAGTCCCTATTACTGCCCTGTCTGGGAGCCTGAGTCCACCGTCCTTCTCCTTCTCCTCCTTCTCCTCACCCTTTCCCCCAGCTGGATGAAGTAAAAGTTTCCTTTCAGGAAGGAATGTAAGCCCTGTCCCCATGACACCGAGGCAGAGGGCGAAGTCAGTCCCACTGCAAGGACTCAATGGCTCCTTGTTTTGCCTTTTATAGGGCTGAATGCAAGATTTAAGCTGGATGTTTTATGTAAGGGAAAGGAACCTCGCAGACTATATAATGCAAATGGGTATTCCATACATTTCCACTTCCTCCCTCCAGGAAGCTGGAGAAAACTCAGCTCCTGAAGCACAGAGGAGCCAAACAAAGAACTCCAGCATCCTGTGTTCTGACTTGTGTGCTTCCAATTTGAATCATGCTGCAAATGTAAAATGACTTCATTTTCCTGTGCCAGATCCCCTGAGGACTGCAGACTTGTTTGTGCCTCTGTGAAACGAAGCCCAGCCTAGCCCAAATGAATGAAAACACTTCCATAGGCAGGAGGCTCCCAAACGGGAGCAGGGTCTATTCATTCTCCTATGACAAAGCTCGTCCTTCCAGAACAAGGGAACCTCAGTCCCTCACATCCCAGGCTCGGGCAGCACAGGGAGAGCTTGCTTTCATGTAAGGACTCAGACACTGTTGCTGAAATGTAAAATTCAGTGCTGGGACCACAGAACACTCACCATAGTCTTCCCAGCACTCTGCTTCAACATAACCCTAGCCCACATCCTTGACATCTTTATAAACAATGAGCTCAGAAGGGAGAGCCACACACCCAGGACAGTTGAGTGTCATGATCAGTAGGGTCTCCCCTCTTGTTTTCCTAGATATTGGGGCCACTCTTGAAGAGTAAATGATCCCACATAGAGCAAATCTGTACCAATACAGGTATTCATTGATGGCATATTCATTACCACCTACCATATGATAACAGGCACCAAAGACACAGAGGGAAAAAAACAAACAAATGTGGTTCCTGACTTGTGGTTCCAAGTTTGAGGGACCTCGCTGTACAGGTTCAGAAATAAGCCTACTCCTCCTACGTGCTGACTGCCGGTCTGCAAAATGGTGCTCACAGCAGCGTTGGAAAATCACGCAAAACAATGGCTGCCTAGGGACTGTGCAAAGGCCACTCACCTCTTTCTATTGGCCTCATCCCTGAGTTTTGTATTTCCTGCCTTTCTACTTCTGTGTCCTTGAGGAGGAAAGTAAAGACAGTGAACTTCAGCTGAGGGGCTCTGAACCCATGAGAGAGATGCTAACAAAGCAAAGTTGGTAAATGCAAAGCAGGTTGGTACAGTGAGAATTCCAAACCAAAAATAAAGATGTCATATATATTAGCATCCTATACAAAGAAAGAATTGTTTTGATTACGCAACACTAAGCAATGAAAATGCCCCGCCCAGAGAATCTTGGAATGTAAACAGACTTTAGTTCATTTTCTGCACAAAAGACTTCGTGAAAAAGTATAGACAAAAACAAAAGATGAGCTATCAGAGAGCTGTACAGAAGACCGGCTCAGCAAAGAAATGACCACAGGAGCCCCAGCAGAGATGGAATTAGGGTAGGTTGTAGAAGTGGCCAGGAGGATTCATTCAATCACACTCCTAATGAATAGTCAAGATCTTTCCATCATGAAATCTTGCTCATCAACTTGAACTCACTGTAATGAGATTTGGGGCGGAGGGGTGGGGGGTTGATAAACTACATTTGCCTCTTACTTTGCAGTGAGTTGAGACTAATCTCTATGCAAGAAATTCAAGTGAAAAGAAACGTGTTTGCCAATGGCAGTGCCTCCTCATCCAGGGCTTCCCAGGCCCATCCTGCCTGATATTGTTGTTCCAGACTAGCATTGAGCATTTTTAGGCTTGGGGGGCAATGAGCAGGGGGAGGGAGGAAGGTTGGGTGCAGAGGCGCAGGAGCAGGCCTGAGTCCCAGGAGTCCTGGATCCCACCCCCAACCTGCGTTTACTTCCTGGGGGAACCTGGCCTAGGGCAAAGACATGTTTTTGTTCCCCTTGTATTCTGGCCAGTCTTACAATAGTTTTGTGATTACAAATCAGTGACTTCATGTTGCAGATAAGGATACACCGGATCAGAGAGATTAAACACACCTCTCCCACAGTCATGCAGAATGACCCCAGAGGTGGAGCTCCTTCCACTGCAAACCATCCTTAGGTCCATGCCTTCTCTCAGGCCCTTGGCTTCCCCAACTGCACAACTTTTAAAAAAGCTAAGAGTGAGGAATTTTCAATGATTCACTCTAATGTTTCTCTGGAAAGATGCAGAAGAGACATAAAATGATGATCATGTATTATTCAAATACAAAGAATTTGAGTGCCAAACATATACAAAGGAAGAAGTCGAGGATTGAGAATTCGCACTTGAAACATTGCCAATATAAACACTTTAGTTCATGTCCTTTGTTTTTTAAAGAGCGGGTTAACCATGGGGGCCTGGAGGAGTCGAAAACTAATTAAGAAAAAGCAAAGCCATAAAAACTTGCTGTCAGGTCTGTCTTCTGAAAGCATCTCACAACCCTGGGATACAGGGGAAAAGCATACATTAGGTATTTAAGCAGCTGTTAAATCTAAACAGTGTTAATTAAGAGAAAGGAAGCATCTAGAAAGGTTATCATGGCCTTTATTTAATCCCTCATTTTACAGTTTATCAATAAAGTTCACATCCAGATTCTCATGGGATACCCATAACCGTCT
>PVKM010016782.1:0-26504 GCA_004027735.1 Carollia perspicillata
CTTCCTTACCGGATGATGTCTGTGTACTCCCGGTCCTTGCCTTTGCTCTCTTTCCACTTCCTGTACATCACAGAGGCGTCCACGTTGGCCGGGGAGAAGGTGTTAGGCTCGTTGAGGAGGGAGATGACGCTCAGGAGGATGGTCCTGGGAGAGGGAGCATAGAGTCAATGGGAGGAGAGCGTGGAGTTTATTCGCTGGCTGCTCCACCCACCCTGGAAGCTGGGTCCGACACTGCAGCAGGAACCACAGGCTAAGCATGGCCCCCCAGTGGCTCCCATTTATGGGAAGATGCACCCAGCTTTGCAGCCTTTTAGGCCTGAGAGTCAATGGGGGAGCTTTGGGGCACACCCTGAAGCCAGTATGCACCCAGACACCCCCTGGCACCACCCCCCACCCCCAACCCAAGAGCAACATTTGTCTAGACTTCACACTGGCCTGCCTGCCTACTGGCTTCCTCCTGTCCTTTGCCACATGCCCATCTCCTTGGATAAGACCTGCGTGGGCATCGAAGCCCAGGACCACCTTCCCCACCTGAAACATGCCTCTCCCGTGCCTTAGTGCCCTGCCTGGCAAGTGGGTTTTTCTGTGCTACTATCTCTTATTGGGCCTGGACTGGACTAAGGATATGCAGACAAGGAGGCAGGGTATCAGGCCCTGGGACTTGGGTACTCAGAGGAGGGGGGCATGGCCCACTCATAGTGAGCAATTCACCCCTGAGGATGGAGGTGGCTAGACTCAGCAGGGGCTGAGGAAGGAGGGAAGACCTCAGGTGAAGGCAGAGAGGAGACCTTGTGGGCAAAAGATACAGACATAGGACACCCACTGGATGGGGCGCTGGGCATCAGGAAATGGGGGGTGGCCAGCAGAGATGGCCCAGGGCCCCGAGGCCTTACCACCCTGGCAGAAGACCAGTTTCAATAGATGCCACAGTACTGCAAGGACCTATGGCCCTGAGGACAACACAGGTGTGTCTCCCCATGTCTGTGTTCCTAGGGCCGAAGCAAGGAGGTCAGGAATGCTGGGGGTGGGGCACCTGCCTACTGACTAGCCTCACCTGACGTTCTGGGTGGGGTTCCACCGCTCTGAGGGAAGCTCACCACTCTGGGGGTCGTCGACAGGGGGGTGGAGAATGGAGATGCACACGTCACCTGTCTGCGGGGATGGGAGGGAAAGGGGTCAGTGCCCATACCAGCTCATCAGCCCAAACAATGCCCCTCCCCTGCCCACTACCATTACAGAGAGACCAGGAGGGGTAGGATGGGAGAGGCAGGCTCACCTCATAGATGTTGGGGTGCCACATCTTGGTCAGGAACCGAAAGGCTGGTGGGGAGTAAGGGTAGTCGATAGGGAACTTGAGGCGTGCCTGGGGGTTGGGCAGAGAGCGAGAGGACTCAGCCAGGGCCAGCCCTGTTGTCCCCAGTGCTGTGTATGGGTTCAGACTGGATAGGACAGGCTACCTCTGACAGACTCTGCCCATAAACACACAAGGACATCGACCTGGGTGGACACCCCCTACTCTAGGAGGGCTGCCCGGCACTTGCATGTGTGTGAGTGTACAAGGAACTCTGCATGCTGTCCACACCACTCACAGGCCTGGGGTCAGGCGCATAACAGGCTGCCTCAGGCTTTTTGGGGGTCACCTGAGCTGACCCTGATCCCCGCCCTGCTACTGGGGAGCGTGAGCACCTGCCCAGGTCTGTGGTCCAGGCCTGCAGGAGGGTCAGGAGGCTGAGTCCTAGGGTCTGGTGGCTCACACCAGCAAACAGCTCCGAAGATCAGCAGGGGCCTGGGGCCTTCTGAGAGCTGTGCGCCTGAAGCACAGTGCTGGACACCCTGCCTCAGCTCCCGGGTGCAGGGAGCATTAAAATAGATGTGTGTTCACATGGCAATCCTACCCCACACCTCCAGGGCCTGGGCCTGCGGAAGGGGATGAGTCAGTGCTTTGTGAGTTCTGACTCGTGTGTGGGCTCTTTGCTTGCAGGTGTCCATCTTGGGGAATCAGAAAGGCAGGCAAAGAAGGTCACAAGGGAGGTAGCAGAGGGCCACCTGACTGGGTGACAAGAGCTACACAGTCTCAGTAGATAAGGAAGCTTCGTTTGCTGAAGTCCCAAGTCCCAGGCCTTAGGACATTGGGCCTGGGATCCTGGCAGTGCCTTAGGCTCTCAGGGGTCAGTGGTAGGCTGAGGGCCACAGCATGGCACCTCTGCTGGGAAGGGGCCAATAAGGGCATTGGGTCAAGTCTCTCTGTTCTTGGGTGAATGGTGAGGCCGCTGGCTATGGACTCAGAACAAATCTGGAGCCTGGATCTCACCACCTGCCCTGTGGTCCCCCAACCCCAGCGCTGGGCTTCTAAATGACAATCTTGAGAAAGGCTAAGGCCTCCACAGCAGGGCAGTGGAAGAGGCCTCCCCTGCACCAAGCACCCACCAAGCCCCATCTTGTCTCTTGTTTACCTCCAGGGGTGTCCAACCTCTTAGCGTCCCTGGGCCACACATTAAATACATTGCAACACGTAATCACTAAAAATGTCATAATGTTTTAAGTAAATTTACAGTTTTGTGTTGGGTCGCATTCATAGCCATCCTGGGCTGCATGTGGCCTGCCCATGGACCATAGGTTGGACGCCCCTGGAAACCAAAGCTCCAAGAAAAGCACCTTGCCCAAGTGCACACAGCAAGTGAGACGTGGAGGGGGCTGCAGAACCCAGTTTCTCTGGTGCCCCTGCAGCACACTACACTGCCCAGGGACCCAGCCCGGGTCAAGCGCTCCTGTGCGGCTCCTGAAGAGAATGAGCGGCTGCATTGGACCTTGAGGGGTGTGCTGCAGGAAACAGTTGGGCAGTGATGGTGGCCCAGGGGCACTTCCCACCCCTGCACCTCCGCATCACCTTCTGAAGGTTTTCCCCACTCCCCGCCTAACCACACTGGACCTGAACGGAGGGTTGGGTGGGTGACAGAATTGTCCTGGGCCCCAGGCTGACTTTCTTGAGGACAGATACTATGGTGCCCAGGGCAGATATGATCCAAGTCTGGCAATGCCCCTTCCCCAATCCGTTCTTTTCTAGGAAAATGGGATTATTCCCACAACAGCCTGGGAGGTTCTACCCACAATCCCTTGCAACCACTTAGTGGGTAACGGCTAGACACCTACATCCTTTCCTTCCAGTACTGCAATCTTGTTTAGAGTCCTGGTCTCGCTTCATCTAAGGGTAGGACTTGGTTATCCCGTTCTGAGAGAGCCCTTATCTTCGAAGCTAGCTGATCCCAAAGCAGATAAAAAGGCTGATCAACCTCAAATCTGTACCCTGGTTCAAAGTGTGGAACTCAGCCCAGGGCTCTTCACACTCCTTTCCCTATCCCACCGCCCCCATTTCCCCTCCACCCACTGGCAGACGAGGGTGCTCCCTCACAGACAACTGAGCAGGTGAGGCCAAAACATTAGTCAAATGTGCAAACAGAGGTATCTGTCTGGGCAGCACTGCCCTGACCCCTCCCCCTCAGCCTGGCCTAGCTGTGGTTTCTGCTCCCCACCCAGGCTTCCCGGCCAGGCAAAACCTGGCAGGTCCGAGCCAGGATCTTGGCAGGCTGTGACCAGGCGTGTTCCTGTGCTGAGGGCTCATTTCACACCTCTCCCACAGGGAGACCCCCTTGCCTTATCCCTCTGGCTCAAAAAGCCAAGTCCTGAGATCTGAAAGGGATCCTTCCAAGGCCACAGTCTAGACTGAGATCATGAGGTTGAGAAAGCTGCCTGTTTTTTGGCCTGAGTTCTTTGTCACACCAGTCCCAGAGAAGGCACTAACCTCTCTTTCCTGACCCCAACAACAACAAAAGGGAACTACTTGAAATCAAACCACAGAGTGCAGAAAAAAATGGCCCAGAGCGTAAGTTTCTGGCCATTTGCTCAGTGGAGCCTGAGAAAGGCCAGCTGGGGTGAGAGAGGACCCCAGCCTCTAAGGCCAGGGTCTGAAATGCTGGTAGGAGGTAGAGGCCTGGGGTCCATGGGGTCGCCTCTGCAGTGTGGCTCCCAGGAACAGGGTAAATGATGGGAGTGACAGCCTCACTTCAACCTTCCCAAGAGAACAAGTTACGTAAAGCTCTGGATAAAGCTGAGAGGGCTTGGCCCGCTGCTATCCGCAAGTGTGGCTGCTTTCCAACCAGGTCCTGGCTGCCAAGGCCCCATCCAGGCCTTTGTTAGAATCTGAGCAAGTGGCAGAGCCAGACCCCCCACCCCCACCCCACTGGCCTCCCTCCCTCTCTCCCTCCCCGAGGCCGATGCGCCCCAACAATAGTGCTGGCTGGTTCTGGGGAGGCCTCTTTTGTCTCCTCAGGGCAGGGGGCTGGGAAGGGAGCTGAAGACTGGGTCAGCTGGGCGGGGCGGAGGGAGGGGGTACCAGGGCTGAGCCCTTCCAGGAGTGAGGTAAGCAATACACCTAAACAAAATAGGGAGTGTCCTGAGCCTCTTCTCTGGGGGGCCTGAATCTTAGAGGAAGCAGGGAGGTTCTCGGGGACTCCTGAGGCCCGAGAAGGGGTGACAGAAGAACCCCGCTGAGTGACAGCGGTGGACCTGGGCAGAGGGAGTGGGGGACCACTCCGCGAGACGTGTTGTGGCGTCCTAACTGGGCTGCGGGCTCACCTTAAAGTAACCGCCCTCGTAGTAGGTGTTGGGGGGCCCGAAAATGGCTACCTCCCAGTTGTACAGATCGCCCTCGTCCACCAGGGTCACCCGGAAGCCCTCCACTGGTTCCTCCTGCAGCCCCTTGAGCTCGAGCAACAGCGCCTTCTGCGAGCTGGGAACCAGCGGCCGGGCCATGGCGGTGGCGGCGGCGGCGGAGGGGCCCGGGATCGGGGGCGCGCTGGGTCGCGAGGCCGCCGCAGGGGCGCGGGACGGGCCGGGCTGCGCACCGGCTTGGGGGGCGCCGCTGGGACCGCCGCCGCCTTCCTCCTCCTCTACGCCGCCGCCGCCGCTGGCCGGAGTGCCTGAGCGCTCCACTCGCTCTGGCGCCGCCGCCCGACCGGTGCTCCCTTCTGCCGGGTCCGCGCGCCCCGCCCCGCGCTGAGCCTACTTCTGCTGCCGGGCCCCGACCGCGCCTGCGCACCGCGGCCAGGCCCCTGACCACACCTTCGTGCTCACCCGCGGGTGACGCTGGGAAATGGAGTTCCCCCCTCCCTCGGGCCGCCGGGTGCGCATCTAACGCGACACCCGGGAGGGAGGGGGCCAAACGCCCAGGCACCTTGGTACTTCTGACCTCCAGGGAGGCCGTAACAGCGGCCCGCTGGGACTGGCACCCCGGACGCCTGTGTGCGGGGAAGCGGGCAGGACTGAGCTGTGCAGCCACTGTCCGGACCGCCGGGCTTTTGGGGTCTTTTTTGTGACGTCCGTGACGCTGGGCGGGGCCGGGGCGGGAATTGGGAGCTGGGCCGGGGCAGGGCGGGGCAGGATCCCTGGGGGCGGAGTGTTGCGGTAGCGACCCGCCCTGATTTTGTTTCCTCATCAGTGGATGGACCGGCGGATTCCCTTACCAGTTCGCTGAGGGTGGCCAGAAAGGGTAGTGGGCCAATGGTGAGGTGGGAGGGCAGGTGGGAGTCCACGCTGGAGCCCGCACACCCAGTCCTAGACAGGCCGTGCCTCATTTTCCTGTCCGTAGGGCTGAGGCTAGGGCCCAGCTCTCGGCGGGCGCGAGGGCCCCACATAGGCAGTGTGTACACGAAGGAGGAGGCCTGAGCAGGGCTTTGGCCACCACTCGGATCGACAAACTGGAATTAGAAGAGATACACAAGCCGCTGCTCCACCAGGAAACTGGGGAAGCAACCAGTGCACTCCCTGTTCAGCACTCATTCAGCACCCATCCTGGCTGAATCCCCAGACGATCCCTGACCCTGGCTGCGCCCTAATAGGCTGACCTTTGACCCCACCCAAGTTCTGACCCAGGGCTTCACCCTGTCCTGCCTGAGCTCTGACCTAGTTGAGTCCCCAGGTCCAGACACCCACACACCACTTGCCAGGACAGTGAGGTGTGGTCCCCTGGTCTCAATCCCACCACCTCCATAGGGTGACAGCTCCCTGTGAGGGTGACCTGTTGTTGTGGCCCAGGCTTCCGGCCCTGCCTGTCTTGCTGGCAGGTGTTCCCGGTAGCCAACACCTGCAACACCTCAGGCTGGACTGAGGTGACTCCCAGCCTGCGATGCCCCAGCACCTGGCCCCTTGCTGACAGGCAGGTAAACCTGTCTGGGGAAAGGAAAATAACATGTCAACTGTGGGGTGGGATAGAGGAGCCAGAGCCCTGGCACAGCAGCAGCTCTAATGGCTGCCCAGCGCTGGGCCTTGGCTTTCTCAGCCATAAAGCTCTAGGCTTCATGTCTCAGGCCCTCTGCCCTGCACCCTGAGGACCTGGAGTGGGCCCCCACATCTGTCAAGTGGGCTGTTACCTTTGCTGTGTGGTCGGAGTGTTCTGACCTTCATTATTTGCCCATAAAACCAATGTTATAGCATTAGCATATGGCAGCTCATCGATAAATACTATTTTTGCAGAGAGGTTTCCCAAGGTCTCTCCCTATGTACACCTCACAACCCTAGGAAGTACCGGAAATGTAAAGGCAGGCACCAGGTTTTTGGCCCCCTCTCTCCTGAGACTGGTCCCACACAGGGCCTCGTCCTTCAGGAAAGTATTCCTCAAGCTCTGAAACCTGTGATGGTAGATGGCTAGGGTTTCTGCCTGCCTGTTTTCTGGCCACAGCACCTGGTTTTCCCATGGGGTTTCCCCATCTGTCAAGGGTAGTGACTTACCTTACAGAGCCATGGTGAGAGTCAAATAGGACGTCACAGGGCTTGAACATGTTAGCTGTTTCTGTCATCACTGCCATTAGGATCTGCCACTGACCTCTTCATCTCACAGCTGGTGACCAAGGCCCAGGGAGGAACTGCTTGGGTGGGGCATGTGCAGAGAGCAGGGCTGGAGACCAGGTCTCCGTCTTCCAGAGCAGTTTGCCGTGCAGGCCCACAGACCCGGGGCAGAGCCTCCTGGGTCCAGGGCACCTCACCAGATGCCCCTTTGCCCTCTGCTTCTATAAAGCTGCGTCCAGGGACACCTGGCATTTCCCAGTGGCCAATCTGGCCTGTGGGCAGTAGTGGGCCTGTTGGGGTTGGCTGGCGTGCATGGGAGTGGAGAGCGTTTCTGTGGCACGGGGCTGGGGAGTGGGGAGTGCACACACACGTCAGGTCTGCCTGGGACACAGACTTTATTACTGCTGAGAGGAGCCTTTGCAGGTGTGTGGGGAGGGGTGTCCACTTCCAGGGGCACTCTGCCTCCCCCCTGAAGGGGGCTGGAGTATCATTCCAGGTCTGAATCTGGGTGAGGGCTCTGCACACCACCCCTGCATGCAGTTTTTCCTGGTTCCAGACCCATGTTCCGCTCATGAGTAGGTAAGCTAGGCCTGGAAGCATCCCCAGCTGTCTGGGTGGAGGAGACAGGTGAGGTGGGTGGGGTAGGGGGGTTGCGTTCAGCTCACTGGCTTGACCTTGGCAATGAAGAGGGCAGCAGCCTTCTCCAGAAACTCCTCCCGGGTCATAGGGGAGCTAGGCCGCCGAGCCACCAGGGCACGGTCCATGGCTAGCGCCAGGTTGTCAGGCCCCAGGAGTGAGCCAGCCTCCAGGTAGCGGGCAGGAGCAGTAGCATTGTTGCTGGCCTGCAGGGCCCCCTCCAGGGTGTCCAGCACGGCCTGGCCCATGCGACGGTCAGCAACAGCCAGGGTTGGGTCCTCCAGCAGCTGGTAGAGGGCGCTGGCTCGTGCCACAAACTCCAGGAGCACAAAGCAGGTGAGCATGCCGGTGCGGAAGACGTCCAGGGGCACGGCCTCATGGTCCCGGCACTGGATCTTGCGCAGCAGGGGTGCCACGACCTCCTCTGGGGCTTCCCCATCTCGGCATATGCGCTTGAGCAGCTCACTGTAGGTCCGCCCATCCAGCCCTGGCTTCTTCTTGCGTCCACTGGCACTCAGGCACTCATAGGCCACACCGACGTTGTTGTTGAAGGCTGTCCTGCAGGCAGACAGGGGTGTTGGGCTAGCCCAGCAGAGCCCTCAGCTCCCATGCCCACCTGCCTAGCTCCAGTCTCCTATTCCCCTAGCTCTTCCTCCCACAAGCCAGGCTGTGACCTCCTCCCGGTGTACTCTTCCCGCAGCTCTCCCCATGGCTCCCTGAGTCACCTTCCTGGTGGTGCCCTCCCCTCCTTAACCCCTTCTTCCTGTTTTTCCTTGCAGCAGTTACCACCGTCAGATTCACTACATGGTGTGCTTATGAGTTTCTGTCTTTACCCTCCCAATGTCCAGGAGCTCACATCAGGGTGTATCTGATGGTCACTGTACAGCCCCCAGTGCCTGGCCCACAGCAGCTGCTTAATAAATGTCCGCTGAATCAGCAGACGCGCATCTGCCCCACAGGACCCTCCAACCACCCCCTAACGAAGATATTTACATTCACAAGGTGGTCACTCTTGGACAACACCGTGCCTATCCACTTAACATGGGTTAGCTTACTCCATTCTCCCAGAGTCCCTGTGGCCAAGAGTCAGCAAACTACAGCCATTGGTCAAATCCAACCCACTGCCTGTTTCTGTAAATAAAGTTTTATTGGCACACAGCTACATCAATCCACTGACACGTTTGTGGCAGCTTTCTTGGTGCACTAGCCGAGTCCAAAAGTCACAGCATGTACTGGCCTGCAAGACTCACAGTACTTGCTACCTTTACAGAAGCCTGTCAAGCCTGCTGTCAGCTGTGATGGGGGGGTTGTGAGGTGAGTATGGTTCCCTGCCCCATGAGGAACCTGAGGTCCTACCATGTGCCCTGGCCATGCTGTGAGCTTTCTGAGCAGAGTAGGGGAGCACTGGTTAAGTGCATGGGCTGCTGGGTGAGCCTGGGTGGCTAGTCACCTTACCTGGTGTCTCCCTCTCCTCATCAGATCGACAGCCCAGCACCTGGCTTGTGGCCCAGTGCTTAGTAGGGCCGGTGGTTTGTTACTAGTTCCACAGTCAAGACTGGGAAGCGAGGTTCAAGGCAGGCTGAGGGTTGGGTCAAGGATCCCAAAGGGGGAGGGGCTGAGCCCATGCCTCATCTCCACCCTTTCTGGGAGCTCAGCTCCATGGTAAGGGAAGGGTCACACTGCAGCTCCACACTTATCTCATGTGTGACCTGGGCATGTCACTTCACCTTTCTGTGGGTCATTGTGCAGTAGATGCCTAGTAAGTGCTGGCCAGTATGCAGTGGGAGCCCAGTAAATGCTGGGCGGTGTGCAGCAGCTGCCCGTAACCTTGGACACTATGGTCATTTCTGCTACCCAATGCAAGGCCATGGACAGGGGTGCCAACCCGGTGAGCTATGTGGGTTAAAGCACCGTTACAGAGGGAGCTAAGACCCAGAGGCGACAGGGCAGTGTCCCGGGAGGTCCCTCTCCCAGCCAGCATCCGGTTTGCACCCATCTGGCTATAAACTCTTCCTTCCCATCTTGGGTCCTCTGCAGAGTGAGTCCATCCAGGGAAGCACAGAGGGTGGTGCCAGACGCAGCCTCATGCTCAAAAACATTTGTTCTGATGGCTACGACTGTTACCACATAACAGCCCTTTGTAGGACCTTTTATGAACTCCTTTCCCAGAGAGAAGTCAGGGAGACCCGGTGTCACTGTGGTGGTTGTGAGGGCCCGTGTCAGTTACCCATTGCTACGTTAACAACTTACCCCAAAACTCAGTGGCCTAAAATAGCAGTAACAGTTATTATGTTGAGGTTTCTGTGTGACAGGAACTCAGGGGCAGCTTAGCCAGGGGTTTCAGCCTGTTCTCCTGTGAGGCTGAGGTTAGGCTGTGGGTTGTGGCCGGGGTCCTCTGAAGGCATCACAGGGGCGGTGTTTCACATGCTGGCTCAAGTCGGAGGCCCGGGCTCCTGGCCTTGGGCATCCCCACATCCCTACGGGATCGTTTAAACACCTCCTCCCATGGTGGCTGTCCCCCCAGAGCGTGTGCTCCGAGGAAGAAGGCACTCTGTCACATCCACAACACCTAGTATTGACACAGGCTGGCCCTGTGGATGTGGAAGACAAGTGCATGCAAGCACGAATACCAAGAGATCAGGGCCTCAGGGACAACCTGAAGGTCTCCATTGTGCTGTTCAACTCTCTCCACCCTGTGACTGAGCGGTGACTTGCCTCAGCCCCTGAAATGTGAGTGTGAGTGAAGTGCGGGCCGGCCTCGCTTGATGGAAGTGTTCAGAGCTACCGCACCGTTTCCCACAGTCCACTTGCCTTTGCCACGATGTGTAAGCTCACAGCAGCCCCGTGGCATGAGACAACACAACCTTTGTTGTGCTGATGCCACTGAGGTTTCAGGGGTGTTTGTTCCTTTGGTGGAACACAAAGATAGCCCATGATCCACCCAACTGTGGCCCCTGAAGCCTCTCTTCCAGGAACCTGGTCGGCACATGAGGGGTGCTCGCTGGATCCCGGGTGTTCACTGAGCACCTTCTATGTGCATGCCCGTGCCCCGGCCCCAACTCGGACCTGTGCGCGAGTCCCAGCCACTGCCTCTCACCTTCCTCATCTGGAGAACGAGGGTTGTAATCCCTGTGCCTCGGAAGTCTCGTGAGGACAGAAGGGTAGATGTGCCAGGTGCTCGAGACTGTGTCAGCACATGGGAGCAGCCCGTGCACGCATGCCATCCGCTATAACTTGGGCAGTGTTTCAGCTGGGCTGTCTGGACACTGTTTATCTTTCACTCACAGGGGGGTAACTACAGCCCAGCCTGTGAGATCAGAGCTGACAAGGATTAGGCAAGAAGCCAAGAGGAAAGCAACACCCAACCTCTAGGCCAAGGCCTCCTAACTGCCCCTCCTGGGTGCTCCCCTGGTGGTTCCCAGCCACGAGGGGCTCCCATGCTATCTGCTGAATCATGGGGAGTGCAGGCAAGAAAGCAGCCTGCTTTGGACTTGGTGGCCTGGGCTCTATCTTGGCTCCATGGTGGGACTTGGGGCCTCAGTTCCTTATCTGTGAATCGGGACTGGGCACTTACTCCATTCCTGTCAGCAGTTTGCAATATATGCGAGCATTTGTTAAAACAAAGGAAGAACATGGGATGTCTCCAGAAAGAGCCACAGAGACTATGTACTTTAGACCAGGGCTTCTCATCACAGGTGATTCTGCTCACAGGGCCCACTGGGTATTATCTAGGGACACTGTAGTTGTCACACTGAGGGCATTCCAGGCATGGAGGGAGTGTGGGCCAGGGCTGATGCTCAGGACCCCACAGTGCCCAGGACAGACCCCAGAGGTGATGTGAGCTGAGCAGCCTTGGCCTAGTCCTGCTGGTGCCTTTTGCATGTCTTCCCAGGTCACAGGGACCTTTGCTGTTACTATTACTATTGCTGTTACTATTAGCAATGTGGTGGCTTAGAAGGAGGCCTTGGAGCCACACTTGGAGCCTGGGTCTGACTCTGGCTCTGTCCCTTTGTGGCTATGCAGCCCTCACATGTCCAGATGACACCTAGGGTCTTAAGGCCAGCGGGGCCGGGGTGGGGGGTGGGGCAAGGGGGTGATGGAATGCAGCTGCAGCTATTACCACTCCTGCAGGCCAGCAATTCTGACTTCTTGAGGCACTGGCAGAAGAGATTTAGGTTGACTTCTCCCAAAATCTTTCGTGGTAACATGCTCAAAAACAGGCCCCCGATGACCTGGTCAACCTTGCAGCATCAGGCGAAGCTACTCAACCTTGAAGCACCTGTCTCCCACACCTGGGCTTGCTGGCCAGGTTTCTGCTCCTGACCTGTCAGGCATGGTTAAGGGCCTCTTGCCTTTACCACTCACTTGTCTCTGGGGAGATGCATCTGCCACCAGCACTCACTGCGCACTCCCAACTGCCTACAGCAACGGCCCCAATGTCCCTGCAGTGTAGTAGCTCGTATCCCCACAAAATGCATGTCCACCTGGAATCGATGAGTGTGACCTTATTTGGAAATAGAACTTTTGATGTGTAATTAGTTCAGCATCTGGAGATAGGATGAGGTGGCTCTAAATCCAATGCCAAATGTTCTTAGAAGAGACGGGAAAGGAGAGATGCATAGGAGACGGTCTCGTGCTGACGAGGAGGCAGTGGCTGGAGTGATGCTGCCAAAAGCCCGGAGCTGCCCAGGAGCCGGAAAGGACGGGAAGAACCCTCCCTTAGAGCCTCCAGAGGGAGCTCAGCTCAGCCCTGCAGTTCCTTGATTTCAGACTCCTGGCCTCCAGAACTGCAGAATATTTTTTCTGTTGTTTTCAGCCACTAAGTTTGTGGTAATTTGTTGGAGCAGCCACAAGAAACTAATTTAGTTTCCTGTTGACCCTAAATCTGACACTTCTCAGCCCTCATCCACTGGGCCATTGGACATTAGGCTGCCGCCAGCCCACAAGATGCGTTTGTATGAATTAGGGAAAAACTGCAAAAAGCCTTCATACAAATGTTCTTGTCTGTGAGGTCTACGGGGCGAATGGCTTGTGCATTGCTTGACCTGAACAACTGTACATGGTGGCTCTGCCAGTCATCACCTTTCCTCCTTCAAAGGGGTCCTGGGATACCACTGTCTTCTAGTTCCCTCCTTCACATCTGGCCTTTGCATGCCTTTGGCGGGGGGGTGGGGGGGTGTTTCCAAGGCTGCAGCTACTAGAGCTGGGGCCTAGGCTCTTCCCAGGCCTTCACAATCCCTCCCCACTGACCTCTTGTCCCAGTCGCGCATCTCAGTTGCAGACCTGCCTGTCCACTTTCCTGCTGCAAGGTTCTCCCAGCTCCTGACTTAAAGTCCCCAAAGGACTCTGGGAACTTCCTCCAAACCAGTGCCCTTCCATCTAAGTAGGCAGACCCATGGGCTCACCTGGGACTGTCCTGCACACTCCTTTTCCATCCCAGCCCCAGCAGACCCATCAGCTTGGCCTTCACAGCATGTCCTGAGCCCACATATGTCCCGCCAACCTGCTCCTCTTCCCAGGTCCCCATCTCAGGGGTGGCTCCATCCCCTAGACACTCCACTGCTCCCTTGTCTGGCTGTCATCTTGTTTCTTTCCTTCTGTGGTGCAGATGTGGCTGCTCTGCTTGGATACCCGCTAGCTACACCCCTCCCACAGGTGTGCTCCCTCCCCAGCATCTCTGTGTTTTCCTCTTTGTGGCCTGTACCTGTGACTCTCTTGGGAAATCTTCCCTGGGGAGTACCCCAGGAATCAGACGGAAACATTCCCTTGTTTGACTTCCGCCCACTTCTGAGGTCTCCTGGGAGCATGCCCTTACAAAATCACCCCTACATGAATGCTTGCCTCAGGCTTTGCTTCTGGGGATGCGCCTAGCCAAGACCGGGCCCATCCACATCCAGCCAGTGACTTCGTCTGGTTGATGCTGCTTCTCTCCAATCCACCTAATGCAGACCGTGCATACAACACATATTCCTCACTCACCTTCCATGGGCTCACAGCTGTGAGGAAGGAAGGATGCCTGGGGAGTGGGCAGGCGCCATCCCCTCCAACCCACCATGCCTTAGCTGTGAGAAAGCTGTGCACCCCACAATGCACAAATATACAGCCTCCAGGCCAGTGTACCGGAGGCACCACCTCTTTCTGTGCATCACAAGGGGCTCTTCCTGGACACCTCTCCTGCACACTGGGAGCATCCCCTCCAGGACAGGGGCTTTGAGCAACTGGGTTGCTCTCTGTGTCCACAGCCCAGGCCTATAAAATATTTTCTGGCAGAATGGACCGCGATGCTATACTTGTAACGAGCTAGCTAGGAGGGACCAAGCTCATAGGGCTTGCTCTGCGACATTGGGCTAAGTTCTCTCCGGGACCTATGATTTTCAAAAAGGCATCACGAAAGACGGAACCAACAGGAGTTACGCACGCCGGCGCATGGCCCTCATGCAACCGCCAGGCAACGCTGGGGACCTCCAGGCAGTCGCGGTCCAGGTCCATCGCGCGCCAGAGAAGCACTGGGGACTATCGTTCCCAGCATGCCACGCGCTCAAGCGCCGGGCCTGGGGCGAAGACACGCGCAGAATACGCTGGGAATTGAAGTCCGGTCGGGGTCCCTACCCGCCCAGGCCCGGCCCAGTCCCGCACCTCTGGGAGTGGTGAGCCAAGCGAAGGTGCCACAGCGCGCGGCCCAGGCGCTGCTGCTGCAGCAGGAGCTGGCCTGGGGGCTCCCCGGCGCCGCCGTTTGCAGGCGTATTCAGGCCCATGTTCTCGAAGTAGTGAGCCAGGAAGGAGATCGGCTCCTCGGGCCGTGCCTCTAGTACCTTCAGCAGGGCTGCGCGCAGCATTTTTGTCACGCCAACCTGCCGCAGGAAGTCCTCTTCGCTCTCGGCCGTTGCTGCTGCCCGGGACATCGACGGCCGGCCGCTGTCTGTGAAACCGGCCGCGGGGACTATGGCTGGCCGCCGCTTCTCCACTGCCGCCATCTTCGCTGAGGGCAGCGGGACCGGAAGCCCCGCCATATTCCACAGTGCGCTGGCGCCTCCTAGCGGTCATCTAGGTTAAGGGCAGAGGACCCCGGATCCCTCTAGGAGACGGGAGAGTAACTAGTACAGGCCACTCTTTCCCATAGGTTCTAATTGACATTCTTCCTCCAGTGTTTTCTTAACGTATACTGCTTAGGCCCAGAACCTGAACTTTGCCAGGCTCCAAAGTGGCTCCCAAGGAAGGGTTTCATGCCTTCATGCCTGGTTTCTGGCATGAAGCTGGATTGCTTGCCATCTTGGTAGTGGGCTAGTCCTTTCTTAACATGTTTCCCCAGCAACCAGTCACCTCAGTTACCAGAAAAGCCGCGCTGCACTAGAAAGGGGGTTGGATCTACTCAGATTCGAGGATTGAGCGGTGCTCTGTCCCATTTTTCTGAGTTTCGTCTTTGAAACTTTGGGCTCAGCCTCGCCTTCACCAGGTGTTGCTCCAATCTCAGGTCTTGCTCTGAGTTTATAGCGGGTCGTGGGGACCCGCCCCGCACCTACCCCCCGCCCCCCAGCCACCCACCAGGCTGCGTTAGGAGTCTGCTCTGGCCTCCCACGGTCCCTAGGTCCCTGTGCGTGTTCCGGGAATTAGGAGACCACTCACGGCCTCGGGTTCCCTGTCCTAAGCTGTTGCCTTTCCTCACCACCGGAGGGGTCTTTCTCACACTGCATCCTCTAGCGTTTTCAGCTCTCCCCAGAGCCCACAGGCTCTGCTGATCTCATTTCTAGCCTCTGTTTCCACTCTGTCCCCTCCTTAGCCCCTTTAATAAGCCGCCTCTCTTCTGTGTCTTTGCCACAGTGCCCCCCAAATATATTCGCTACTTCGTTTGATGACTCCTTAGTTATTCCTGAAGCTCCAGGGTCGCTGCATCCAGGGAAAGGCACAGCGTTTGTATTCTCCCTCCTCAGGCAGAGCCTGCGCTCCCCCAACCCAGGGCCAGGGGGCCTGGGGTGTCTGTCCATCCTGTCTCTCCAGGGAGTCGCCCCGGGCAAAGGAGTCCAGAGTCCTTATAGCACAACTGAAGCCACTGAGGTCAGACCAGATGCTCTTTATTCTCCATTTGGGAAGCAGCTCCCCAGGGGGCCCTCGGAGGTGAAACACAGCCAGGCGGGGAGCCTGGATGTGCTGGTCATCAGGGTGAAGGACCCTCAGTCAACACTCATGCTGTCCAGAACCCTGCAAATGTCCTCCAGTCACAACTGAGTTGAAGGAAAGGCAGGCCACTTCAGAGGCACTGGTGAGCCTGGCGGTCAGGTGGCCGGCTGGCAGCGTTTCCACAGGCGATAGGCGAGGAACACCAGGAGCAGCAGTCCAAGCACCAAGCTGCCGACCCACAGGGCCTCGGACATGTGTGAGGAGCCTGGAGAGAGAAGCAGTGGGAGCCTGAACACTCTTTGCAGGTTGTGGGGAGAAGCTCAGCAGAGCCTCCAAATTTACCAAGTTCCTTAGAATTTAACAAAGGTCTTAATGGCTTAGAACAGCCATTTTCAGCCTCTCTCATCTCACAGTGCACATAAACTAATTACTACAATTCTGCAGCACACCAAAGGTACATTTTTTTTGGCCAATCTGACTGAAAAATTGGTATCATTTTGATTAATTCACAGCAGATGATTATTGCTCTGTTGGCTGTTGTCATTTTTAAATTTGACAATCTAAGGGAAGAGGTTGGGACCCCTGACTAAATAGGTATTGCATGTTTTTAAAAATTCTTGTGGTTGAAAATCTCTGGCTTAGAATGTCTTTTGAAATGTATGAAAACCACTGCAATATCCAAAGGACTTTGGAGTCAATCTTTTGAAAGGGATGGGGGACCTTATAGTTAGATGTGGGCTGTTCAGAGAGTCGGCCACTTGGACGTCTGTGCTTGAAATGTGGCCCGTCTGGGTGGAGAAGTGCTTGCTGTCGGTGTAAAATACACATCACAGACACATGCAATGCAGCATTCATACCTTCTTACAGATTACATGTCGAAATGATGATATATAAGCTATATTGGGTTAAATAAAACGTATTATCTAACTTATTTTTACTTTCCCCTCCTGAATGTGGCTACTAGAAAAATCTGAAATGAAATAAGTGACTGTATTCCGTTTTTACCCCACAAGCTGTTGTGGTCTGTAAAGTTCAGAGTTTACAGACTGCCGTGAAATCTACATCGTCCCTGAAACTGACAGTGATCGTCATGCCAGGCAGCTGTAATCTTGTCATGTCAGGGAAGCCTCCTGGACAGTTGGGGAAACAGGCTGGGCAGGGGTGCCTCCTTGTCTAAGGTCTTTATGCAAGGCTTCCTCCCTCCTAGCCTCCCCTAGTGCCCTCCCCAGCCCTGCAAACTCACAGATTTCTGGGAGCAGGTACAGACTGGCCATCTGGCCCCCTGGGTCCAGGCGACACTGGAACCAGCCCTCAGGGTGGCATCCAGCCCACAGCACTCTCAGCCAAGCCTGGGCCCCGGCTTCCCACCTCTTATAAGCTGCCAGATCACCGGGTGCCTGGGTCCAATGCACAGCCGTGCCGGGGCCACAGGCTGCTTCACACAGCAGCTCCAGACCCCCTGGTGCTGACGACTGGTGGATCTCAGGGCGGCAAGGCCTGGTGGAACTGTTCCCAGGCTTGGGCCCAGGACTCCAGGGGCTGCTGGTAGAGTCTTGCTCCAGGGTGGCCTCCAGGGAGGTTGTGACGGGGGGCTTCTGGGAGGTCAGGATGTGCAGAACTGGAAAAGAGGGCGGCTGGTTTTCTCCCTGCTGCCTCAGCCCCCTTTCTTGCCTGTCCGGACCGTGGAATTGGCCCGGTACTGCTCGAAGCCCTGACCTAGGCCACCTGGGTGAATTGCAACGTATCCCAGCAGACAGGAGTTAGGTTGGTCTTTTGCGCTCCACCCCACCCACCCCATCCGGCCCCTTCAAGGGAACTTCTGAATTTCCTTGTCTCACTTTTCTCAGCTGTAAAGGCGGTGAGAGCCCTCACCTAGGCCCACACATGCGCCCAGGGCATAGGCTCAGTGAGTGCTGGGTTTTGTTATTATGAGACTGGGAGGTACAGAGAGGGGAGGATGCATCTTACACAAATTGAGCACCTACTATGTGCCAAGGCCCATGTTAAATATTATCATTCGGCAATTATTTATTGTCACCTGCTATGTGCTAGGCACCGTGATAACAGTTACTCATTTATTCAGAGTGTATCTACTCAACACCGACCATGCCCCAGGCACTGGCTTAGCCACTGGGAGGACAGCCATGAGCAAGACGCACATTCCCATCTTGGTGAAGCCAAGCACAGGGGAGACAGTTAATGGAAAAAAGATAGGACATACAGGATTTCAGATGTTGATAAAAGGTGTCAGGAAACACTCAACAGGAGAGAGAAAGCTCGTGTGTGCATGTGTGAGGGGTAGGAGAGGTCAGGGGAAGCCTCACTGGGAAGACGACCTGAGGGAGGTGAGTGAGGGAGTCATGAAGAGGGCTTTGGGGAGAGCATTTCCAGTGGAGGGCACAGCACATACAAAGGCCCTGAGGCTGGACTGGGCCTATTGGAAGAACAACAAGGAGGCCTGTGTGCCTAGAGCAGAGTAAGTGGGGGGAGACATGGGAGGGAGGAAGCGAGGGCAGGGATGTGACCCAATAAGTTGTGCAGGGCCTTGGGGGCCCCTGAGAGGACTTGGGTTTTTATTTGGGTGGAGGTGGGAGCCCTGGAGGGCTGTGAACAGAAGAGGGGTGGGCCCTGACTCAGATGCTCACAGGCGCCCTCTGGTGGCTACTGTTCAGAGGACAGACTGGAAGGGTGAGGGTGGGAGCCAGGGACCAAGGGGGAGGGAAGAGCCGGTAGGTACCCATGGGACCTGGCACAGATGAAGTGCTCAGTAAATCTGTCGAATAAACAAACGATTGAGAAGTATCGCTCTGGCTGCCACCAGAGGGCAGACCACAGATGGAATGCAATTTTCCCCCAGGCCAGTAGATGCACGCAGCAGATGAGGGGGCGGAACCAGGATCCCAGGGGAGCTGCTAAACATCCATCATCAAGGTTCATAGGAGCTGGGTGGCATGACTTCTCCCACTTCAGGGGGGATGCTAAGGTGCAGGGCAGTCAGGAGCCTGTAGACTCACCTGGAATGGGCTGGTGGTAGCTCTGCTCCAAGCCAGGCAGCCTCATGGTTGCCTGGCAGTGGAGGGTGGGTGGGGCAGGTGTCCACAGCGGGGGCAGCCGCCAGCGCTCTGTCACTCGGAACAGCGAGTCCTCGCCCTCCTCGGGCTCCTCCTCCTCTTCCCGGCCCAGGGCCTGCACCCCCTCCAGTTCCTGGTCACCCAGGAGTAGGGACAAGGAGAGGGCTTCGGGGTTGGTGATGTTGTGGGCCGTGCAGGCCAACTCCTGGTGCCGTCCGGTCACCAGGGCCACTGGGAAAACCGTCAGCTGGTTCGGGAAGGCTGTGTAGGGAGGGGTGGAGGAGGGTGGGCTGAACGGAGAGAACCAAGGCTGGGCCCTGAGGAGGGGGCTTGGGGGTGAGGCCAAGTGGGGAATGGGGACTGCTGGTGCACAGGGACAGGGAAAACCCAGTGGTCGCATCCTGCATGACTGGAATATAAGGTTCTGAAAAGGGGTCAAAAGCAGGAAAGGCAGGGGCATCAGATATGGGAGGTTTGGGGGTGGATTGGGGGGAGGGGGTGAAACCTGAGAAGCCTGGAGATAGGGAACGTGGAGAGGATGGAATGGATTGCAGAGTGACTCAGGAGCTTCGAAGTAGGCTTTGAGCTGAGGTAGGGCAGGCAATCCGGGAGGGCTCTCAGGAAGAGGTGGCATAGGGATAGAGCCAAAGCAGGGCTGCTGGGTGGGCCAGGCTTGTGCAAAGGTGAGAAGAGGAGGGGTGGGGGCTCACCGAACACCAGGAGTTGCACGGTCTTCTGGAAGGTGTGGTTCCCGCAGGAACCCACACACACGCGGGTCCCCGCAGCAGAGAGCGAGGCGTTGTGCACGGATAGGATGCTGCTGTTGGGGCCCGACTGCACTGCACCCAGGCTGGTGTCCAGGCCCCGCCACTGCACCGAGGCGGCCGCTGCCGCGCAGGTCAGGCGACAGGTGAGCTGCGTCGATTCGCCCAGGGCCAGCGCCACCACGGGCTGGCGTGGCTCCACCTCCAGGGACCCACCTGAGGGCAGACAGAGCTCTTAGCTCCGACCCGCCCCCTTCCCAACCCGCGCCCTCAGCCTCAGACCCCTGCCTTAAGCTCCCTGTCTGCCAGAACCCCCAAACCACTCAGCCCGGTCTCCTCCACAGGGCGCCCTTGGGTGAGGCCCATTACCCTCCCTAAACCTCTGCCACCTCCCTTCGCTGAACCCCCTCCACATCCGACCCTTCTCTTTCCTAAGCCCCTTCCTCTTCCCAACCCCTCCGCATTGGCTCCTTCCTTTTACCTCGCGCACCGCAGCCTTGCTGGAGGAGCCCCATGAGAAAAGGAAGCAGGAAGGCTAGGCCCTGTTCCATGCTGGGTCCCCTGCTCTGTCCACAGCCCTGCAGGGAAGTGGCTTAAGTAGTGGTGCCTCTGGCTCCTTCCCGCCGCTGCCCGGGACCCTGCTTCTCCGCCTCCTCCTCCCCCTGTTCCTCGGGGGTTTCCCGAGGGGGTTTCCCGCCCTGACCCCCGACCCTGGAGGCGACAGAGAGGCAGGGACTGGGGGCCAGAGATAGGAGGGCGGGGCCGAGGTCACAACAGATGGAGCGGGAAGGTCTAGATAGATTCCAGATCTAACTTTCAGAGACGGGAAGATCAGAATATGGGGCCAGAGAGGGGTGACTGTCAGGTCAAGTGAATGGAAAACCGAGAGTCCCGACACCCGCGTGCGCACTAAGTCTGCGGAACCTCTCAGCCTTCACTGCCCTGAGCGCCCGCGCCTGTTGGAGGACAGCAGCCTCCTTTCAGGTCCCTCGCGTGCGGTGGGTGCTGTGGGGCCTCCTGGAGGACGATGGCCTCTGGCGTTGGAACCTCTTGGGGCAGAGGGTTCTTTGGAGGTGGTGGGGTCTCCTGGGGTGATGGAGCTGAGTCCCACCCTTGCCGGGGACACATCAGGACCTGCTGCTGAGCATGTCTTCCCTCAGTCCAAGGGGCAGGCTGATGGAAGCCTAGGGGGTCCTGGCATGGGGTGCCTCCATACTCTGTTTTGGAGACACCAGGGTCAGGGGTCCTCAGGAGAGGCCTGGGAAGGAACCCTGGCCAGGCTCCCCACCACAGCAGTGGTCAGCCCATCCTGAACACCTCACCTTCCCCACCCGAATGCCCCATCCTGTGCTCAGTGCCCCTAGCCTGGTCCTGTTTCGCTGTCTGCTCTTCCCAGGCAATCACCACTTGGCGCACAGAGCGGTTTGAGACACACCCTTCCAAACACACAGACATCCCAAGGCTACCTGTGGCATAAAGGAAAAAACCCAGCTCCTTGCTGGCCAGAGCCCTTCAGCATCTGGCAGCCTCAGGACCTTTGCACGGCTGTGTCCTCACCCTGGTCAGTCTATGCCCAAATGTTGCCTCCTCAAAGCCTTCCCCAGCCCCCTTCTCACAGCCCCGGCCTCTGTTTCACTTCATCCAGGTGCATTTTCCTCGGACCTTAACGAGGCTGTGTAGCTGAAGTCGTAACTTCCCTGTACTGGGGGGGACCTTGTCTGCCATGGCTCTCACTGATCCCAGACCCCAGATCGTGTCTGTCATGGCCTGTGCTGACCACAGCAGGCACGCAGGAAGGAAAGAAATGAAGTATTCCGTGTGCCCCTGGCCAGCCTCAGGGTGCAGCCTGTGCCTGTTTCCCTCAGGCAGCCAGGAGATGGGGTTCCTAAGCTCCACTGCCCTGCCTGTCTGTGTCTCCTCAGACTCTTGTCAGAGGCGGAAACTGAGGTCCAAGAGGAGCAGAAGGGGTACACTGAGGCTCAGAGGGGCTGTGAGCATAAGAGGGAAACTGAGGCCTCAAGAGGTGAAAGTCCGTGTGTGTGAACCCAAAGTCCATCTCCCTTGGTCCCAACCCCCCACCCCCTGGTGCCAGGAAAGGCCACGCAGGAAGGAGACTCCAAGCTTCAGTCCTCCCCAGCCCGGAGGTGTGGGCCCTTCTCGGGAAGCTGGGCCCTTAACCCCAGCTGGGAGCAGCTGGTCTGGTGAATGGGCCTCTTCCCAGTCCCTGACCCCACTTCTTGCTGCCCTGGCAGCTGAGGTCCCTTGCAGGGCGTAACCCAACTCTGGCCTTGCCTCCCCCGCTGCGACCCATTCCAGGCTCCCAGATTTGAGTTCTATCTGTAGGAGTAACAGGCGAGGCTTCACGGTCAGACTCATATCGCTGGGGTGGGTTGGTAGGTGGTGCCACCACCTTGAGGACAGGTGGGCTGAATAGATGAAGATTCTGGGAAGAGGTGAAGCCTGGGGAGGGGGAGAGGAAGGGGGTGGAGAAAGAGATGGAGAGGAGGGAAGCGGGGAGAGGAAAGGGATGGGGCGGGAGCCTGGAGAGTCTAGGTTGACCCCAGGGAGGGGTGAGGGAGGGACCCCTGGGAGCCTGAGGCCAGCAGTATCTGGGGGCTGCACCAATTTCATGCCTGTGCCTGGGATATGCGCGCCTGTCCCTGGAAGACTGACTCCATGGAAGCTGCCTGGTTTGGGGCTAAGGTCCTTTGCTCTACGGCTCCCTGGCCCACCCCCCATCCCTGACCTGGGCTTCCCGCAGAGCCTGCCCTCAGATCCCCCTTCCCGGCACTGTCCCCACCCTAGAGGAAGCCCTCAGCGGCCTTGACAGGAAGCCTTCTTCCCACATAGGGTCCCAGCCACCCTCCCCCTGCAACCCGTTCAAGACCCAATATCCTGCCCTCCCCATCTACGTCAGGGGACTCAGGCCAAGGAGGGTGTCCAGGAGAGGGCGTCCTGGAGATGTCTGTTCTGTCCAGGGACACCCTTCCCACTCGTCTGGGCAAGTTCCCCTCGCTGGCACCACTGGTCAAGTGGAGGCCTTGAGGCTCTTTCTTTGGGGTGGGCTGCAGCTGTGCGAGCAGGGCTGGGTCATTTGGGACCCCTGCCTAGTCCCCTACTCAGCTCTGCTGCTGGAGGACCCCAGAATGGAAATGCCAGCCCAAGTCGTGCCCCCTGTGGCCACTCCCTGATTTGGTGGGTCTCTGGGATGGGGGAATCCTGGGCAGGGCTGTTTAATAAACAACCACACCGAACGCTCTAGAGTGGGGAGGGCTGTTGGCAGTCCACAAGGCCTTCGATCTCCTGCTGGCCCTTGAGCTAAGCCCAGGGGGCATGGCAGGAGGGGTGACACCCAGGGTACCAAGCTGGGGAGCCAGGACCCCAAATAAATAGCATGGAATGTCTGTGAAGACAACATGGCTTGATGAGTCTGTTTGTGAAGCTGAACTGAAGTTTGGCAAAACAGGGTCTGTATGGTGGCCAGCCCCTCAGGCCATCTGGGGGCCTGAGACATAAATCATCGGGAGTGTCAAGGGAAGTGGAGGCTCTGAGTGGTGACGTCTGCATTCAGACTGGATGGAAAGGCTGGGAAGCCCGGGCCTGACCTGCCAGGGACTGCAGCTGGTCTGAAGCTCCAGGAGGGGGGCTCAGGCAAGCAACACCAAGGGAGATGGGCAGATGAGGGTGGGGGCTTTTGAGGGTGCGCAGTCCCCTCACCTGTCCCACAGGGCAGAGAGGCATATCTTATGAGAGTGGATTTGGGGGTGCTGGTTCCCCCACTCCGAAGCAGGGGGACCTGAGCAGGAAGGGGTGGGGCTGGGGCCTCTGGAAGCTCTACTCCCATCCCAGGCCCTGTGGCTACCTCAAGACATGCTGTCCTTCAGCGGCAGCTCCTTGCTTATGGGATCCTGGCTGGGGAGCTAGGGGGTGGTGCAGGGGCCCACCACTGAGCTTCCTGCGTGCGTCGGGCCACAGGGCCAGGTGATCGTGCTGGGAGATGAAAGGACACTGGGGCTCTGGGAGCGGGTACAGAAGAGGAAGGGTGGCCTGAGAGCAGTCTATTTCAGAGAGACTGTGTGGTGGCGATGAATCCAAACAGAAGGATTTGGCATGGGTACCACTAGAGCTGGCTTTGGGCTCTCTGTGTACAATTTCCTGCCCCAGACCAGGTGGCTGCAGCCTGGATAATCGACCCCAGCAGAGACATGCCAGGGTCATATAACAAACTCAGGTCAGGGCAGAGCCCCTAGCCACTCTCAGGTACTGACCACCTGAAATGCAATTTTTAACTTAAATTTCAACTTAAAAGTAAACACAACTCAGTTACCGGAAAACTTCAGGCAGAGAAACACAGTCTTCACTGGAAACTGAAAGTGCCCTCCCTGGAGACAGCAGTAAAGCTGCCCTATATAAACAAGAGTTCCAGCCCCATACCTGATTGGTTCTCATGTAAATGAGGATTTGAAATCTTTGGTTTGATTGGTCAAAAAAAAACACTATAGAGTAGTTGAAATGGAATGCTTCCATTGGTCAATAAAGATGCAAATGAAGATATAGCTGCACAGCTCCAGAGGGATTTGGGACATCTCGGTCCCGTTGGTCAAATTTCAATCCTAGGAGTTCTCTTGTAAGTGCTGACTGGGTGGGCGAGGAGCACAGCGTAGGAGGCTGAGGGCCCAATCTGTGGCTTTTCTCTGATACGCAGCTTAGGTGAGAGGCCCCTGGAAACAATGGCTGCTAGACTCTGGTTATGAAATTGAGCATAGTAAACCACAAGGAGTCTTTTCTGGCAGTATACTCTTCTCAAGGCCAACATGTAAAAGTACATTTTATTTTATATTTTATAAAACTCATTTTACTTTATGCCACCCATTTCACTGTGTTTTTCAACGAGGCTGCTGGAGAATTTAAGTGACTTGTGCAGCTCAAATTCCATTTCTGGCAGGCAGGGGGCTCTGGCCCCAACCTGGGTCTGTTGCCTGTCTGAAGCACAGATTAGAAATATTCTTTGGTCACATGGGGAGGTCCCCTCTCCACCACACCTCAGGTTGAGACCTGGGAACCCCTGCTGTTTTAAGAGACTGGGACAGTGGTTCTCACCTGGGGGTAATTCTGCCGACCCCCCCCCCCCCAGGGAAGACACTGGGCAATGTCTGGAGACATGGGTGGTTGTCACCATTGGGAGTGCTCTTGGCATCAGGTGAATGGGGGCCAAAGGTGCTGTTTGACACCCCGCGGTGCCTTGGGAACAATGCCAGAAGTGCTGGCAATGTCAGAGTTTGGGAAACCCCGGGTGGACGAGGCAGCTGGTGGACTTGGGAGAATCGCGTGCTCCTAGCTGTAGAAGGTGAAGCTGTTGGGGACAAGGTCAACGCCCAGACCAGAACCCCTCAAGGAGGTTTTTTGCCCAAGGAGCTTCACCCAGGCTGAGTGTCGGCACCTGCAACATGCGTGGAGCTAGGGGCCTTGGGCGGGATGGGAGCCTGGCAGCCCGGTCTGGATGGTGAGGTGGGGCCAGTTTCAGAGAAGGGTCAAGTGGAGTTGCGGGTGGATGTGCAGGGAAGGTGGAGAACTGGGGTTGCAGGACTGTACCTGGGTGTACCTGTACCTGCCCTCTGGGGCAGGGGTCTGGGTGGACAAAGCTGGGTTTGGGGGTCCTGGGTAAGGAATACGGCCAGGGTTCAGCTTCCAAGGCCGACGTTGAGTTTCCGCTGGTCTAAACGGGCAGGTCCAGGTCCAGACTTCAGGGGCAGGGGCGGACAGGGTCGAGGCGCGCTCGGGTATTCAAGGCACCTCCAGCCTTGGGGACGATCTTCTTGGTCAGTAGGACGTTGATATTCATCCGCTCCTTCTTCTCGCTGGTTCCGTTGCCCAGGCTGCCGCCCCGGGCTCAGCTAGGCCCTGTGGGGCACCGGCATCCTGCAGCCCAGAACCTGCGATCGCAATATCAAGGCGTGGTTCTAAGCGTGGTCAGCACCAAGGATCCCGATTCTGCCGCAGTCTCCAGGTGCTCTGGTCTCCGCCCACAAGTCCCGGCAGCCCCTGCGTCCTCTTTGCCTCTATAGGACTACGACGCCCAGCATGCCGCGACGGGGGTGGCGGTGGGGTCTGCGTCCAGGAGTTTCACTTTCCACAGGCCACACGCACCGTGTGGCTCTTCTAGCACACCCCCCGTCCCCCTCGGTGCCGCAAACCTGCGCGACCTTACTTGAGCAGCTCCGGAAGCGGCCGCAAGGACATCATACTACTTTTTAATTTTAATTTTTTAAAAGTCCTCACCTAAGGATATGCTCGTTGATTTTTAGAGAGAGGGAGGGGGAGGGGGAGGGAGAGGGAGAGGGAGATATGTGAGAAATAAACATTAATCGGCTGCCTCCCTTTATGGGCCGGGGATCAAACCAGCAACCTAGGTACGTGCCCTGACCCGGGACCAAACCCACAACTTTCCGGTGTATGGGAGGACGCTCCAACCAACTGAGCCACCCCAGGGCACTTGGTGCTTCTTGAAACCAACCTCTCCCCCCATCGCCCCCAGTTCCTTAGCTGCATTGCATTGTCTGGGACTGGGGCCAGTGTAAGTCTTTTTTGCCTTGCGGCAGGTCCCTGGGAAGGCAAGATGATGGTGTGAGAAAGTTAAGATGATCTCTTAACTCAGACGAAAGAAAACGCTCATTAAATAGGTGCCGAGGCTTTTCCCTGGGACTGAAGTCTCATTCTCAGGGCCAGCATCGGGACACCAGGAGCTGCTCCCGCATCTCAAGTTGCTGTGGGGCGGGGCTCATGATCATAAGTCGTGTTGCTCGGACAGAGTCGTGTCGCTAAGGCGTCCAGGGTCTAATGCCTGGCCAAGGTCGGGGTGCTAGAGAACACCACTGTTTTTTTTTTTTTTAATATTTTATTTATTTATTTTTAGAGAGAGGGGAAGGGAAGGAGAGTGGGAGAGAAACATCAATGTGTGGTTGCCTCTCATGTGTCCCCTACTGAGGACCTGGCCTGCAACCCAGGCATGTGCCCTGACTGGGAATCGAACCAGCAACACTTTGCTTCACAGGCCCGTGCTCAATCCACTGAGCTACAC
>PVKM010016783.1:0-14728 GCA_004027735.1 Carollia perspicillata
CAAGATGATTTCTCGGGGGTGGGGTAGCAGCTGGGGGATTAGGATTCCAGGCTCGGGTCACCATGGGATACAGGCTTAGGCTCTGCAGGCGAAGAGAAATATCCAAGAAGCCGGTAAAGAAAACCACCACCCGCCACCACCCTTGGCACCGTACCCCTCCCCCAAGGCCCCACCACTCCCCGCACCGCCTCCCCCAGCCGCCTCGTGCTGCCCCCTGCGTTGGGACGACCGACCCACGGTTCTGATTGGTCGGAGACTGGGAGGGGGAGCCGAGGGCCGGATTGGCTGGCGGGGCCAGCGCAGGGCGGGGCGGCTGATTGGCGGAGCTGGCCGAGGGGCGCTCCGCTGATTGGTTGGGGACGAGGAAGCAGGAAGGAGGGTGGCGGAGGCTCCGCTCTCGGGGAGTTTGTGGAGGAACCGCGAGCGGCGTAGCGGATCCCGGAGCCCGGCCCCCGCCGTCCGCCCGTCCGGCTGCCTGCCCCGCCCGTCCGGCCCTCGCCGTCCGCCCGCCCCGGCGCGCCCGCCCCCCCGACGGCCCCGCCCGGCCGCGGTCCCCGCTCCGCCCGCCCGGCCCCGGCCCCCAGGAGGAGGCGCTGACGCAGCAGCGTGGAGCCCGGGAATTGAGCGCCCCCGGGGGGTTCCAGCCGCCGGATTCCAGCCCGGCTGGGGCCTGCGGGCGCCCAGAGCTGCGCCGTCCGCGTCGCGGTCCCGGTGAGCTAAGGGCTGGGGTCGAGGGGGGGGGAAGGGGCGAGCGGGCGGGAGGGAGCGAGCGAGGGAGGCGGACGAGTGAAGAGGAGAGGACCGGCCGCCCGTCAGCGCGCCCCACCGAGCGCGCCGCGCCGCCGCCCCCGCCAGCCCGGGAAGGGACGGACGGACGGACGTCGCGAAGCAGGTGCGGCCGCCCGCTCGCTCGTGCCTGATCCTTCCCCCGGGTCCAGCGCCACGGTCCCGCCATCGGGGAGCGCGGCACGCCTCGAGGTGACAGCCCCCGGGGGCTGTTCGCTTCGATGGCCGGGGGCGGGGTGGGTGGCGGCTGCAGGGTAGCAGCTTGGCCGTGCGGCGGCGGCGCGGGCGTCCCGGGCCGCGGAGGGCGGGAGGACGCTGGTTGTTTCCTTGCCGCGGCGTAGTGGGCTCGCTTCGGAGTGCGCGGGCGACGCGGCCCTGGTACCCCTCCCCCGCCGCGCCCCCTCCCCCATCGCGGTCCCCGAGGCTAGGGGCCGGGGCCGAGGCCGGGGGCGGCGCCGCGGGATTGCCTGTTCAGGGTGGGGGGCGCCCTCCCGCGCTAGGAGCTTGGAGCTGACCGGTTATTGCTAGATGGGGGGCAGGGGATGGGGGCTGCGCCGGGGTGGGGGGTAGCGTAGACCCGATGGGATCGGACTGAGAGGAAGGAAGGCGCCGAAGACGGAAGGGAACCGGTTCGAGAAGCGAGTGTGGGCCGCGGGAGGCCCGGCGGGGACCGTGCAGAGCGGCTGCCGAGTCCGAGGTGGGGCGGAGGGATCGAAGTTGTCAGACCGCCTCCAAGTGACAGCGGGACCCCGTGCTCAGGGCCCGGCCTGGTTCTGCCCTGCCTGCCTCGCCGCCGCTCCTCTGGGGCCGGGTCAGGTCGGGCTCGAGGGGCCCGCTCGGCGGTGAAGCGCCGGACAAAGGCGGCGCCGGAGCGGGCGCAGGTGGTGGCGTCGGGGAGGGGAGCGGGTCCGAGCCACCACCCGGAGGGGCGGGCGACAGGGCCGGACTCTGCCCGGGGGATTGCGGGGGCCCGGGCGCCCGCCGACAAGAGCTGTGGCACTGGTTCACCGTTCCAGCCACGGGTCTTAGCGAGGTTCTGGGAAGAGTGAGGTCGACCTGGCCAGGTTGGAGGGGTACAGGGGTAGAGGTGGGGGAGTGCAGACGGTGGGCCTGGCTGCTAACGACCAGGTTGCTGGACCTACCGAGGCAGGTGACAGTCTGGTGAATCATTGTAGAGCCTCACGGGAATGAGGGGTTTCAGCAAGCAGTTTGCCCACGGGTAGAGGTTTAATCCCACCTGGGACTTCTCCCAGTCACCCATTGTCGACAGTTTTAAGAGGACAGATCAGTTGTATTGGGAACTAGGAGACACCCTCCAGATGTGAGCCAGCAATACATCCTTAATTGCTTTTAGCACTTTCTTTTTTAGCCAAAGAAGGTATCCACATAGGGAAATGAGAAGCTCAGTTTATGAATTCAGGCAGATATTTAATGATTAGATGGAAAAGCCTTCCAATTCTTTTCCTTTGTGCCACCTGAGGGACTTTACTTCCTACCTTTTTCATACCCATGTCTTCCGGAAAGGGGCCCCAGAGGGACTGCATGTTCTGGAGGGACACGTTGTGCTTGGCCAGCTGGAGGACACTTGGGATCCAGTGGCTTAAGCCGTGGGTTCCTCTAAGCCCACCAGTAACCAGCTCTAAGGTAGATGCTGTTTTCCCATTTGTAAAAACCCCCTCAGAGCTCTCATGTCCCCTCATGTGACCCCGAAGTGGAATAGTTGGGAACACAAAGATGCGGAGACTCAGGCTGTGTAGAATGCAGACTTCTGCTAAGAATCTGGGTTTGAGTCCCACCTCTGGTAGGTGTTGGTTAAGAGCTGCTCCCAGCTGTAGTTGGCTATAATCTCACTCTTGGGAGAGCTGCCTGTCAGCCTTGCTTAGTATGGGCACAGAGTTAATTTATGGCCACCCCATCTTCCCCCTGAGGATCTAGACCCCAGCCTGAGTGGAGTTTGAGGCTTGTGGGAATGTGATATATTACCTCATGCAGGAGACTAAAGTTTGTTCTGAGATTGATTTAATTGTATGTCAAGATTCAGAGAGTGCCGAAGGCCCTTGTGCCTTCTTTGGGGCCACACAGTATGTGATTTTCTTTGGTGGCAGTAAAAAGGGGGTGACCTGGCCTGGCCACTAGATGTAAAGGGGAATTAATTGCCAAAACAGTGGTTGTCCTCTTGGACAAGCTCTTACCTGGCCAAGAGTCTCACGCCAGTCAGATTAAGTGATTAGGAGGGTTGTCTCAGAAGAGGTTAGCCAGTGAAGAGGTTTTCTCTTTTTTATATCTTTCTCCCTCCTTTTTTTCCTTTCTGTTGTCCTGGCCTCATGTCAAGCCTGTGTTGTAGTCCTGGCCTCCCTTTTCCTCCTGCTTCCTCTGATCCTTCTGATCCAGTCCCTACACAGCTATTAGATGACTCTTCCTAAAGCACCCCTTTGCCTTGTCATTCCCCTATCCACAGACTTGCAGTGGCTCCCCTTTTCCCAGTCTGACTGATGGCAGACACTTCCCTCCCCCTGACTCCCCCAGCCATGCTGTGCACATTTATCTCCCTGCATCTTTGCTCTGCTGCTTTCCCCAGTTTTCCCCAATGTGGAGCCCCTTGCCGCCTTCTTCTCCCGCCTGAACCCTATTCATCCTTCCCTTCCCTGTCACTCAAACCACTCGAGGCTAACATTGACTGTTAAACCTGTATATGTGTGTGCGTGCGAGCGCGTGCGGGTGTGAATATTCCAGGATTTCTGGTAGTGTCATACACATTGTTTTTGTTGAATGAATAAATGCAGTTGAATATTTAGTTGGGTAGGAACAGAGGGGCAGCCTTCCTTTCTGCCTCCCCAGCAATGCTCAGTATGGAATGCTTTGTGGTTTCTAACCTTTTCTCTCCAAGGCATGTAGATAGGGCATGTTTGGGGTGCTTTAGTGTGGGGAGTAGAAGAAAGTTAGCTGTTTCTGATATCCCGTCTGGTGAAAAGTCTGTCCTGTGTGTTGCACACATGACGTGATATAGACATGAATTAGAAAAAGACTGCAGTCCCGTTTTACTCCGATCGCACCAGGCCATTCTTTCCGCCCGGCTTTGCTGCTCTTATGCAGTTTTCCTTGTCCATGCTAAATGAATCCATATGTTTTATCTCTTCTCAATCCCAGGTGTAAATAAGGGAGAAAATGGGGTTCTGAGAACAGAAAAGAAAAAGATTCCTGGGTCTGGCCCATGGATGGGACTTTGGGGACTGGTGTTGGAAGAGGTGTTTGTAGGGGCATCGCTGATGTGGGAGGCATGATCAGCCCCACATTGGACCCATCAGAAAGGAAGGCTATGATCCCAGCTGTCTCAGAACTTCAGTTTTTGTTCACCATCAACCCCAGACCATGGGGGAAATGGGAACAAAGAGTGGTGACTGGTTTGAGTCTAGACAGTGAAAAAATAAATTCTGTATCCATCCCCTTTCCCCCAAACCTCTCTTTTGTGCCCCAGTTTGATGATTAATGGACCAGCATTTCCCTTCCAAGCTGGAAAGCCACCCCTCACAGTTGCCATGGCAATGTAGACCGCTCCCCGTCAATTAAAAAAAAATCCCCACTACTTACTCTTCTTGCTTCTACTGTAGCAGGAGACAAGCTACCTCAGAATGCAGCTCCTGGGCTCTCACCTCAGCTGCTCAGGTTGTTTTTGCTCTGTGTTCGAGAACATAGTCCTTGCTGTCTTTCTGGGGTTTGCCTGAGTTTCTTCACTCTGAGCAAATTGTGCCCCCTCTTAGCTCCAGCAAACCCTGAAACACTTATATGAAGAAGCAGAAAAAATAATTGCTTTTTAAATTCATCTGCTCTACAAACGAAAAACCAGAAAGAGCTCTCTTCTACCTTTACTTCTGGGGTTAAAAAAAAATCCCATGCACTCCTTCTCTGGTACGTAGTGTGTAAGCTAGGGAGCATTTTGACATCCATAAAGGAAGTTTCAGTAAACCTAGAAGGAATTTACCCTTCCACTGTGCTTCACATTGGAATTCTATGGGAATTTTCAATTTATTTATTTTCATTCCTCCCTACCTCTCCTTCCCAGCATTCAGGAGAACTTGTGTGTTTTTATTTTATCTGTTCTTATTCCTTTTGGCCTTGCTTTGGCAACATCTGGCCTCAGCGCCCTGTTGCAAGGTGAGTCATTAAAGAGAAAAAAAAAAACTTCAGGGGAAAAAGTCTCTGGAATCGAGAAGTAGCCTGTGTTGAACTAAGGCTGCCAGCCGAAGCTGCCAGGTTTATGGAGCATTATACGGACAACCCCAACATTAAAGGGCCTCCTTTTTATGAATGGGCTGTGAAGAATGTAAATAAAGCAGCATCTCTCAGTGGGGAAGCATTGCACATAACCAGTACTACCCTAGCCTAAGTATTTATGGGAATTCGCTAGCACAGCCTGGCAAGACTCACTTCCTTTGTGAACTTGCCATTGTGCTGGGGACTTTGAAGGGACAAGGAGAGTGTGCTTGGGTACTCAGGGAAGCAGTACTCTGGCTCTGCAAGGCCCTGGCCTTGACTTGATGGACCAGCTCATGGCTAGAAGTGCCTGTTAACCCTGAAAAGATGGAAAATACAGGGTGTAGTCAAGAGCTTGTGATGATTGGAAGCACAGGCTCTGATGCCTGGGGTCCTGAGATTCCGCAGTTACTGACCCTTTGTGCTGCTTCATCCTCCCCAGAACAGGGGACAGAGAGGACCTGGATGATGAAATCCGGCCTGGTTTAATGGAAGGCACCTAACTGGAGTAAAACGGACTGGTTTGAATTTCAGTTCCTTTATGTTTCCCCTGCCCACCTCCTGGTAGGGCCACTAATGAGCAGTAAACCGGCTAACAGGGAGGAGGAGGAAGAGAGCAGGGGCGGCTGGGAGGCTGCAGACTGCCTGCCCCTGCCTGCTCAGGGGCAGATGAAGAGCTGCTGAGCACCAGCGGGGCCTGGGGTTTCACTGAGGGGCAGGGGATAGGTGCCCTGACCTGGGCAACTTAGTCCAGAAACTGGGGAGCAGAGGACTGAGGGTTTGGTGAGCTGGTTTCAGGGCATTGTTGTCCAGGACTTTGTGTTGTGTCCTGGGAAGCATTTTCATCCAGATTCGGTATTTCCCAGTGGGATACTCCTGCAGGAATGGTTGGTTATTCACCTGATTCAGTGATTTAGGGTGCTCACCTGAATCAGGTGCTCCCCCCCCCCCGCCACACACACACACAAGAAAAAGATAAAAAATAACATGCCCTCGAGATGCTCTGCAAGCCCAGTCCACCAAGAATAAAAGAATGAGCTTATCTCTTAGCCTCTTTGAGATGTGAAATGGGAACTTTTCTCCAACACACCAAGTTATCTGAATGAAAGTGACAAGTGATTCTTGTTAACAGGATGGGTGCAGACAGGAACTTGGGGTCTACATCTTATTTCTCACATCAGCTTTTCTAGTGGATTGGGGGGGCAGAGACGAGGTGCTTCCCCTGTCCTAAGTTAAGGAGAAGGAACCTGTTGCATTTCTGCTTTTTGTGACCCTGGGGTCTCACCTGGAGTGGAGTGGATCGCTCCTACTCCCGGTCCTCCCCAGAGGCAGCTTTCCGTTCCTGCCTGCAGAGGAGGAGGGTGGCCCACACACTTAGGCCCTTCTCCAACTGTTGCTACCTGTCTGAAATGTTTGGGGGAAATTCAGTTCATTAACGACGTTCTCATTTGGCCAAGTGGTGTAGAGGTGAATTAGCAGTTTTTAGAGGATCTTCCTAGAAATCATGGGAAAAGCATTAGGGTACTGCTTGATGCCAGGATGTCCTGACAAGTATGCCAGGAAGGGAGATTCACATTTCCACTATAGGGCCTCAGAAATGAGGAGCATCCCCTGCTGTGTGCCTGGAGGGGTTCACCCAGTTTGGACAGAATGTAAAAAAGAATTACAGCCCTGACCGCTGTGGCTCAGTTGGTTGGGCGTTGTTCTGCAAAGTGAAAGGTTGATAGTTCAATTCCTGGTCAGGGTACGTGCCTGGGTGTGGGTTCCACCTCCCACCCCCATCTCAGGGCATGTATAAGAGACAGCCAATGGATGTTTCTTTCCCTTTCTTTCTCCCCACCTTGTCTCTAAAAATAAATAAAAATCATTAAGAATAATTATAAAATTGATGAAATGACTATAAGAGATCTTCAGAGAAAATTGAAAGGACTTGGATTTATTTGGCCTCGAGGAGTTAGCCAAGGGGCAATTAGTGACAGATTTCGGCCTTCGTTGCAGTTCGGGGGACGGAAGGGCAGTGCGCCTGATGAAGGAAGTGCGGTTAGAGGTGTGGGGATGTCTGTAGACGGCTTTCCTGGATTTGCTGTAACATTGAGACAGCGTGCTTTCTTGAAGCCTTTACCTTTTTCTAGGATGTAAAATGGGTTTGTTTTCAGAAGTACATGTAAAAATAAAAATGTATTAGGAACCTTGAGAAGATTTCCGACGGAAACAGTCTGTAAAATGATGTTCATGTTCCCTAGCCAGCTCACCAATGAATGCCGTTTAATCAGAATACATCCTCGGTTCCTTGTGTGATGAGAAATCAGGAGAAACTAATAATGCGTTGATGCCAGTAATGAAAGCGACACAGAAAAACAGAACTGAGTGTGCACGTTGCTCTCGAGTGTCCCTCAGGACCCAGCAGCTGTCTCGTGTCTCAGTGAGGGTGTATGGAGAGGCGAAATAGTTTGCCTCTCTCTACCATTGTTTTCTCCTTTTGGGGGTGAGATAATAGCTATCCTTGTGAGGTGGTTTTGAGGATGAATGAGAGTAAATGTAATGTGCTTAGGGTGGTGCCAGGTGTGTAGCGAGCACTTGACAAATGTTAGCCATCCTGTTAGACCAGAAGCCTCTGCAGTGGGGCAGGACTTTCCTACCTTGCACATTTAGTGCATTTAGGGACCGGTTCTTTGCTGTTGTGTTCACCTTAATGTTCGTGACATTCCCTGTCTTGATAGAAGTGTGCCTCTTGCTCTCTTTATTATTTTTTTTTAAGAAGGGAAGGGAGGGAGAAAGAGGGCAAGAAACAGTGATCTGCAAAAGAAAACATCCTTGGTTGCCTCTTGCACACCCCCAACCGGGGACCTTTACCTTTTGCATGCCCCTAGTCAGAGACCTGGCCCACAACCCAGGCATGTGCCCTGACGGGGAAATGAACCTGTGACCCTTTGGTTTGCAGGCCGGTGCCCAGTCCACTGAGCTACACAGCCAGGGCCACCCTTGCTCCCTTAATGGTTTGGGAATAAGAAGTGGGATGAGAGGATTATTTCCTGAGATACCTGGGCAAGTTGAGAGAAGAAAGAGAATGATAGTGAAAGAAGGTGTTCTGGGTAAATGTGAGTGATTTCCTGAAGTAGCCCTATTTATTGAATCGTGGATTACACTGAAGAGGCACAGTGGACTCCTGGGGATGGGGCAGAGTTCGGAGGTGAGCTTCTTGTCCTGGGCTCCAAGTGATGCCATTGCCTAGGGTAGAAATATTATGAGCTGGAGCAGGTGGGCAGCCAGATCTTCATTCATTCAACAAGCTCTTATTAAGCCCTATGGTTGGGATTTTGTGGTAAGGAAGGCAGAACCTGCCTGTCCCCACAGAGCTTGCATCCTAATGTGGGTACCACTAATCACTTAGGGTGCCCGTAGCTCTGGTAGGGTCTGCCCTGTGGTTCTGCTCTTCTGGTGGAGCACTGGGAAAGCCTAGTCTTGTTCCTCAGGTCTTGTTCCTCAGGGCTGATTCCTTCAGAAGGTCGAGACCCGCTGGGGAGGCTGAGGGCAGAGCTCCCATCTCTGCTTGGCTGGCCACTCTCTTCTGTTCAGGATGAAATAGCACCTCCAGTCTTGGCAAGCCATCTTAGAAATCTAAGTTGTTGGTTCCTAGAGTGTCCTGGTGGTTTAACCAACACATATCCTCTGCCACTCCTGGAGACGGGCCCAGAGCAGGCTGGTGAACTGTTGTGTGTGTATGAGGGCCTGTTGCTGAGCTTTGGGGAACTCAGCCCTATTCCTGTTTTATTTCTCCCTCATTGTTAATTGCCCAGGGCAAGCGAATCCTGCTCCAGGAGGAGATTTGCTTCTGGCTCAGCCCTGGCACTGCTGAGTCTGGGTGGGAGGGTCTGAGGGAGCCTGAGCCTGGGGCTCCCTTGTCCCCAGCCTGAAATCAGTCTACACGGAGCCAGTAAGGCTGAGTCTGGTGGGAGGTGCATTTGTCTCCTGCCTCAAGACTTTAGCTTTTGTCTGTTGTCCCTTCCTGAATCCAAACATTTGTGAAATGAGTTTCTCAGAGTGCTGCCCACTCCCTACTGGGCTTTTCTGTTCCCTTGGTACACCTGGCATGGAGGAGGCCTTCAGTGTCTGAACGGAGCCCTGGCTCAGGGGCGCCCTCTGAGGCTGCCTTGCAGTGAGAGCGCTCTCCACCGAGTTCCAAGCACTCACTCCATCACAGTCCCTGTCACACTCTTGTCCTCTGCCTTCCTACCAGCCCAGAGCTCCAATTTCTTAGGCTTTTTTGCATTTTTTTTCTTCAGCACTAGCTTAATACTGGAAATGTAGGGGAAAAGAATGAGCTTGTTGATCACTCTTTGTATAACAGGCACTTGCCGCAGATTCTCATTTAACTTGATCCTCATAACAACCTCGCTGTGTGGACAAGGAAAGCAAGGCCCAGAGAAGTTCAGTTTGCTGGCCAAGCCCACTAGGGTTAGCAGCAGCACCAAGTGGCTTCCAGAACCACGTGAGTTTGTCCTCTGTGTTGAGCCATGGCGAGGGGCCAGCAAATGTTGGCTGACTGAGCAAAGGTCACAGAGGTGCCATGTGCCTGGGATTGAGCCTCGGGTGCTCTGGCGTAGCTGGACTCACACCTGCAGGTACAGGGTCTACCTTGGGCACGTAGCTGTGCACTGGGAGGCAGCCAGGGGAAGGCAGATTGTTTAAAGTAGGGGAATGTGCCTTCAATGAAAGCCATAAAGTCTAGTTTTGTATTGTACCTGATTACCTTCTAATTTGTCAGGTTCGAGTTTCTTTTCTTTTTAGATTTTGTTTATTTATCTTTAGAGGGGAAGAGAAGGAGAAAGGGAGAGAAATATCAATGTATGGTTGCCTCTTATGCGCCCCCTGCTGGGAACTGGCCTGCAACCCAGGCATGTGCCCCGACTGAGAATCGAACCACAGTTGTTTGGTTCACAGGCCCGTGCTCAATCCACTGAGCTACACCAGCCAGGGCCAGTTAGAGTTTCTTAAAGCAGAGCACTGTGCTGTGACTAAAACACAATGCTCTTCTCCCACTGTCCTAGTTCAGGAGTCTGCATGTATGCATTGGCTTCTAGGTCCAAGGAGTACACTGTCTCTCTTTCTCTCAGCCCTGCTACCTGTAGGGAGGACCTTGCCCTAAGGTTAGAGCACTGGCAGTTTCCAGTGAGGAGGAGATGCCACCAGCTCTACTGCTATACACAGGGGTGGGCAAAAGTAGGTTTGCAGTTGTGAGTACACAAGACAGTTTATTCTTGTATTATTATTTATTTGTTTTTGTATTATTTTCCATATGAATAGCTGCAAACCTACTTTTCCCCACCCCTGTAGTTGTATAGTTAATTACAATTCTAATATAAAATGGGGGGTTTGCATTATTATAATCTGAGTTAAAATTCCCTTGCCCTGACTGGTGTGGCTCAGTGGGTTGGGTGTCATTCTGCAAACCAAAAGGTTACCAATTTGGTTTCTTTTTTTCGTTTTTAATTTTATTATCTTTAGAGAGAAGGGAAGGGAGGGAGAATGAGGAGAGAAACATTAATGTGTGGTTGCCTCTTGAGCACCCCCTACTGGGGATCTGGCCCACATTCCAGGCATATGCCCTGACTGGGAATCAAACTGGCAACTCTTTGCTCTGCAGGCCAACACTCAATCCACTGAGCCACACCAGCCAGGGCACCCCGTTTGGCTTCTGATCAGGGCACATGCCCGGGTTGTGGGCCAGGTCCCTGGTTGGGGATGTGCAGGGGGCAGCCAGCCGATCAATGTTTCTCTCTCACATTGGTGTTTCTCTCCCTCTTTCTTCCTCCCTTTTTCTCTAATAAATAAATAAATAAATAAATAAATAAATAAATAAATAATGTTTAAAGACAAAAACACCCCTTTTCCCCTCCCCACTAAGATTTGTGCTCCTTTACAGTTACAAGAGACTTCGTGTGGAGGTCCTGGACGCTCAGTGCGGGTCTGGGCCTGTGTGTCTGGGCTGTCCTATTGGGGTGGTCAGAGTGGGCAGGAGTAGCCAAAAATAAAGCCAACTGCACCTCACACCCCATGTGGGGTGGGGGTGCGTCTTCCCAGCAGGGCTGCTCCCTTTTCTCAGGGCTCCTGGGAGCCCCCAGTGTGAAGTGTGAAAAGCCGGTGGTCTGACAGGCTGAGGTGGGCTTGGTGCCTCCGAGGGACAGGCTCAGCCCCTCAGATGTCTGCCAGACCGGACGGAGGGCAGTCTATAAAACAAGCTGTGTCCAGGCAGGTCAGGCCGTTTCCCTTTGGTTGGGAGGCCTGTGCTTCCTGCCCACATGTTTGTAGGATCTCAACCTGATGTCAGTGAATTGAGAGCCCACAATGAGCAAGGCCGAATGGGCACCAGGGCGTGGGGCCCTGGGCCTTGAGCTCATCCTGTGCCGCCTGTCAGGGACTTTACCTTTCTGTGGGTGCCCACCGCAAAGCAGCAGTCAGATGGCAGGAACAGGCAGAATGCAAGCCCTCTGATGCCCATCCCCAGGCTTTTAGCATCTGAGGAGCTCACCTTTCGCCGCGGAGTAGAGTGTTTCCCCGCAGGTGTGGAGCGGTTGTTCAGGGTCTGTAGGGATATGGTTTCTGCCCCTTGCCCTCTTGCTGTGTTGTAAACTGAACCCCCCACAATTCACCCCACAGGGGGCCCTGCATGGGGAAAGAGCAGCATTTCCATCTTTCTCTGGGGTTGACGCTTGGGTGTTTTCAGCAGATTAGTAGCAAAGCAGAGTTGAGGTGCGCTCTCGTTTTTTTCAGATTTCTCACAGAGGAAGCTGGACTCCTGCTCTGGGGAACTGGGCAGGCCCACCTGTGTCTGTGGGTCTGGAAGGGGCAGGGACATTGGTTCCTGCCCTGGTAGACTCCTGAGCAGGGTGACTCTGTCATCCTCACCACCACTCTTCAGTAAGGTTCATGTGGTGTGTCCTTTTTAGACGAGGAATCTGCCGTCAGAGAAGTAAGTTGCTGGGAGGGGCAGAGCTGGCATTTAAATCCAGGTCTGCCTGACTCCAAGGTTTGGTTCCTTCTACCAGCCGCGTCTCTCTACCTGGCTTGATCGTAAGAATACCAGCAGCTTCACTTTTCCGTTTTCCCATGAGGTAACGTCAAATAAAGTAAAAGGAGCAGGAGTCTGCCTTCATGCTCTTGCTTTTCTTGTCCGGTGAAAGCTTGAAGAAACTCAGTGCTCATGAGCAAGTGTGCTTTTTTTAAAAAAAAATTTGTATGTATTGATTTTAGAGAGAGTGAAACACTGGTTTGTGTTCCACTTATTGATGCATTTATTCGTTGATTCTTGTAGTGAGTGCCCTGACTGGGGAGTCGAGCCCACAACCTTGGTTTAGCAGGACAATGCTCTAACCAGCTGAGCTACTTGGCCAGGGGGAGAAAGCGTTATTCCTTCAGGGAGAGGGAGGTGATTCCGGGAGAGGTTACAGAGGAGGGCAGTAACTCGGTGCCAGTTGTGTGGCTTTAGGTAGAATCGGGAGGTGCCTTGGGTCAGGGCTCTTCTTGGCTCTTGCCCTGGTGAGACTTTGCTTAACATCTCCTTGAATACATTAAACCAAAAAACCTAAAGAGCAAACTTGAAAAAGCAGTTGATAAGGAAAGGCAGTAGGGCAGATCCCTGAGTCCGGGGGTGGGGAATGTGGCCTGGAACTGGGTAAGTGTGTGAAAGGCCAAGGCTCAGGACCTCTTCCTGCCCCAGACCGATCTCTGCTTTTTGGAGAAATCTGGGCTTGACCTGCCTGTCTACACTCCGCCCTGGTTTTCCCCTCAGCGGTGCACACAGCCCACACTCCTCCAAGCCTCTGACGCTCCCTCGCACACAACACCTTGGGCGTGCTCCACCTGCGCTGCTGGGCGGTGGTGTGCGGCACTGCTGCGGCTGGAGGGCAAAAGGCAAGTCCTCCCTCCCTGTCTGTTTCTGTGGAGATGAGTTCCCCCAGCCCTGGGCGGTGGGGGCAGCGCTGTGGCCCAGACCCTGCCTTGACACTGCCTGGGTCTGCTCTCCCTTGATTTCTAGCCCCCATGTGCCTGGGGCTGAGATGGCCTGTTGGCCGTCTTGAGAGTTAGAGTACACCTGTGATTTTGGGTTCTCCATGTGGTTTGCTGGTCTTCGGCTTGCAGAAACCACCAGCAGCAGCTGTCCTTCATGGCAGCTGGCAGCAGTCAGACTGCTTTTTTTCTTCAGTGAGAGCTTGCTTGACATGATCTAGGTGAGCGGTGATGTGCCCTGGGGAGTCCCTCCTAGGAACCTTGTCCCGAGTGGGCCTGGACTGTGCGTGCCTGAGAAGACGAGGCGTCCCAGAGAGGAGGAGGGTAGTGCTGCGAGAACGCAGGCACCCTTGTCCCCTGGCAATGGTGGAAGTTCCTGGTTGTGTAAGTAGCAGAGGCAGGACAGCAGGAGGATTGGCAGAGCCGGAATGGGAACCAAGCCTACTGCTTTCCAGGATCTTCTTTCCCCAAGGAGCTGGGTCACCCCCTGCATCACCCCCTCTAGCCAGTTCCACCTGCAGAGGATGTGTGGGGGGGGAGCTGCTGCCAAGTTCCTCCCCGGTCTGGCTCTCCTCAGTTTGGAGTGCAGCAAGGCAGGCAGCAGAGACCCCAGCGTCTTCTCAGGATGGTGAGTGGCACCGCTTGAAAGCTAAGAGTTGTTCCGCAGTGTGCTTTTGATGGCCTTGGGTGCTCTCAGTGGGTGGCAGGATTTGGCAGTCACAGGAGGCTAGCAGGAGGCTCTTAGGCTTGATTTGGGAATGTGACTTACACTCAGTGATTTAGAGGCTTCCCTGGTTGCCAGCCAGATAGCCCATCAGCAGGGGGATGGATGGACGGACATGACAGTGGGTGTCCCTGAGGGACTGGAGGTGAAGAGAGGAATTCTTAAGGGAACACATTTCCAAATTCTGGGGACATGCTCCTGAAAATGGAAGGCTCCTCGCCCCAGCTTTCCCTGTCTGGGACTTTTTGCATGTTGACGGTAAAGACTCAATGGGGAGAAAGTGTCCCAGATCCCATCTACCCTGGCAGCCAGCAAACTGCGGGGGAGTGTGGGCGAGAAGTAGGGGCAGACCAGTCACCCTTGGCTCAGAGCTCTTTTGCTCTTTGGCTTTCCATGCTTCAAAGCACCCCCCTGTGCTCCCATTCTTTCCCATCCACCTGTCCTTGCTCTTTACTTGTCTGTGTCCTTAAAGGCCACAAGCCCAGGTGACTTCAGCCTTGGCCCCCAGCTGTTCCCAGACCTGGCTTCTCCGGTAATTTGGGGCCTGTTGAGGGGCTTTGGCCCCTGCTCTGCTGTGTGGTCTGTTCACTGCCCGCCACCTCCAGGCCCTCTGGGAGTGAGAGAAGCCTGGGCCTAGGCTTTCCTAGGAACTACAGATGTGTTTCTCCTTGTTGCTCCTCTGGCATGGGGGTGCCCTGCATTTGAGAAAAGGGCCTGTAGGTTGCTTTTGAGAGTGAAAGGATGCATTGCTAACCAGCAGGCTGAGCAAACTGGGGTGAGTTGTTACCCTGGTTGGAAGCAGAGTCTAAGGGAGCCTAGCAGATGCCTGGGGTTTTTAGGATCTGTCCCTTCTGTGCTTCAGGAATGAATGGATTTGCCTTCTGTGACTGTTGTGCCCTGGGATCTGGTCTTTGGGCAGTGGCAGGTCCCCACACTGAGGCCAGGGCAACTCCTGGCATG
>PVKM010016784.1:0-26469 GCA_004027735.1 Carollia perspicillata
TATCATAAGGATAAAACATCATATTTGTATATTAAGAAGAGCTCTTTTGATAGACAATCATATATTCGTCTATCAACAACACAATTCAAAACAGTCAAATAAAATGGATCTTACTGATTCATATCACTGTCAAATCTATGGACAATACTAGTTTGAATGGTTACATCCAGGTGTTCAAATGCTCAATAAAACACATGCACACGTATTATTTTCCCAATTCCATTTCTCCATCTCTTATTTTTCTAAATATTTAAGCTACTCTACCTATGATGATAGACTGTCTTCAAAACCTAAGGATCTTTCTTCCCTGACTAGGTAGCTCAGTCAGAGCACCATCCCTATACACCAAGGTCAGTGGTTTGATCCTGGGTCAGGACACACATAAGAATTAATCAATGGATGCATAACTAAGTGGAACAACAAGTTGATGTTTACCTAAAGCAAAATGATGATAAACACAACATAGCTCAAAAACATTTAAAGGGGTTGAAAAACTCTGACACAAGGCATCCTGTGGTATTGGAACTGTGCACTGCCCTGAATGCTGTTCTAGAAGTCATGCAGGGACGGCACTAGACAGAACATAACACACACACAGGTGAATAAGATGAAACTGGAGAAATCCGAATAGGATTAGTGGGTTGTGCAAATTTCAGTATTCTGACTGTGATATGATATGATAGCTTTGTAAAAGGTTGACATGGAAAGAGACTGGTTAAAGCTTACTGGAAATCTGTGTTATGTCTTAGAATGTGCGGGAATCTACAGTTATCATGATTAGAGAAAAAGGATCTGATAAACCACACTTTTGAATGGATATGTCAAATCACATTTTATTTGCAAATTTATCCTTTTTTCTATACTGGTTATAATTTTTCTTTGTAGATTAACACTTTTCATCAGTCAGATACATAAGGTTGAAGGTGAATAAAGATCCTGTGAGGTGTTTGGCATTGTGGAATGAAGCAGCCACTTTTTGTATCTATAATACAAAAAGTATTATAAATACAAAATATAGTATATATTTATACTATATAGTATAGATATAGTATAGATATAATACTATATCTATAATAGTCAGGCTTTATGAATTTATCTGAATGTTTAGGGTTATAATTTATTTATACATACATACAAGTGAGTTGTGCACAACCTAAGTAAGATAGCTGGATGAATAAAAAAAATGTGTGTCTTCCAGTGTCTCATGTAAGGAATTTAGAATTCACCACTCTGCCCTAATAAGTAAAATGCTGAACAATGAAATATCAGTACCTCTTCATGGATCTGTAAGTCAGGGTAGGACACAGCAACCCCCCTGCCCCAAAGATGAAAGGACAGGTGAACACGAGGAGCTGCAGTTTTACCAGAGCAGAGACTCAAGAGTGACAGCCTTCATGGGAACCAGTGTCAGGGTAGAGGAACCTCAACTGTAATGAATAAATGCTGGAGGCCGAGTATGGACAACTCTGAGAGTTAAAAACTCAAGAGGAAACCCACAACATGGTGAGAATTATTTCTAGGATTTCTACCAGGTTCCCACAGTAAATATCAGAGAAAAGTTTTCTTGAGCTTCTATCAGGGTTCAGGAAAAGGAACTATTTTTAAAATGTCAGAGCAATATTCTCAAAAGAAGGTTTGCCCTCAGGAGCAACCATTACCCAGAGCTTAACCTACCAGAATACTATCAGGAAGAGTTAATACTAGAAAATGACCCTTTTCTAGCCATCCATAGCCATTTTGCCATAACCAATGAGTGAGAAAAAATAGAGAGAGAGAGAAACATTTGTGAAGTTCACAGTCCAGAGGCTTGGGCTCACGAAAGTTTGCCGCTTAATCATGGGATCTATAGAACAGCTCCCCTTCACTCATACCTCACCAGCACATTACTAAAGGACTATTTCTAGCACTTCTTTGTACTCAGTACATCATGTTTAGCTCTCAAGAAGACAAATGACTGTACATACCAAAAAGTAGAAGATACAATTTGCAGAGTGTAGGGTAAACAGAGGCTGTCTGGCTTCCTCACCCAGATGTCTGGGTATCTAAGGGAAGCAGTTTCCCATAACCTGGAGAATGGGCCTGATAAGCATTGTTCTCATAGCCTTGAGACTGGGCTGGATAAACGGTTCCCATAGCCTGGAGTGGACTCTTGTGTAGAACAGAGCTCTATTGCATAAGATCTGTTGGCACCTTCTGTCTTTGTTTGCCTGTAGTACTTAAGCAGGTAGGGACTTGCTGCTGGGTGCCATGACGTTTGCCACGTAGAGACATGCAGGGGGACAGGTGGCTTGCAGCATGTGTGGCTCCCCCACCTGTGAATAAAGGCATGTCAGACATCCCAATGGCTCTGTGAGTATTCTTCCATCAGCCCTAATACCATCAATCTGTCAGGCCTTAACCGGTTACAACACACAGAGACAGAGCAAGCATCAGACCCAGATATGGCTGGGGTGTTGGAATTCTCAGACTGGGGATTTAAAAACATCGAGGCTACTAAGGGACCTAATGAATAAAGTAGACAGCATGCAAGAATGGGTGGGCTATGTAAGCAGAGAAGTGGAAATTCTTAAAAAGAACCAAAAAGAAATAGTAGAGAAGGAAAAAACATAACTAAAAGCAAAGTTAAGAGTATTTTTGATGGGTTTATTAGTACTCTGAGCACAGCTGAGGAAAGACTCTTTGAGCTATAGGATATATCAATAGCAGCCACAAAGTGAAGAGAACAGAATGTTCAAAGACTGTAAGACAACTACAAAACATGTAACATTCATAATGGGAATACCAGAAGGAGAAGAAGGAGAGGAGAGAGAAAAAAACTGTTGAAACAGTAATGACTGAGAATGTCCCCAAATTAATGTCAGAAACCAAACCACATATCCAGAAAACTCACATAACACTAAGCAGGATAAATGCAAACAAATAAACAAATAAAAAATATACCCAGGCCTATCATCATCAAACTAGAAAGAATCAATGATAAAGAAAAAAAAATCCTGAAAGAAGCCAGAGTGGAGGGAAACCCACATAAACTATAGGAGAATAAAGACAATATTTACATTCAACTTTTCAGAAGTTGTGCAAGCAGGAGAGAGGGGAATAAAATATTTAAAGTGTTGAAATAAAAAACCCACCCAATTAGGGTTCTGTACCCTGTGAAATTATCCTTCAAAGTGAAGCAGTTAAAAAGAATTTTTTAGACAAAAATTGAGAGAGTTTGTTAGCAATAGACCTGACTTGCAAGAAATATATTAAAAGATCTTTAGAAAGAAGGAAAATAATGTAAGTCAGAATTTTGGGTCTATGTAAAGAAGAAAGGAACCTTGTAGAAGGAATACTTGAAGGCAAAAAAAATTAATTCTTAAAATTCATAAGTGATCTAAAATATAACAGTTTGTTCAATATACTACCAACAATGTATTGATAATATATGTTTATGTATGTCATATATGCATATACATGCATATATTTTGTCAATAACATCTCTAGTTACATCAGACCGTGTATAACCCTTTTATTGTGATTGTATTGGCGAGTTTCCCAGAGAAACAGAATCAGCAGGAGGATTTACTTTACCTTCGTCTTACAAATATACAACTTATAATTTTTTAATTTAATTGTACATCTTTTTTCAATATCTCGTTTGACTTTCTCTTTAGCTCATTGTTTATTTAGACATATATTTTTAATGTTTGAATAGTTGGGATGTTTTTCAGTTGTATTATGTTTCTACGATTGAATGTCGTTTAATTATGTTCCAATAAATACACTTTTGTGTGGTTTCAGTTTTTTGAACATGTTAATTTTATTTTAGCTCTGAGAATAGGATCTACTTTGGGGATGGCATATGTGCACTGAAAATAATGTATACTCTCCTCTAGTTGTATAAGATATTCTGTAAATGTTGAGTTGGTCAAGTTAATTAATAGTGTTGGTTATTTTCTTTTTATCCTTACTGGTGTCTTTTCTACTTGATCTATTGATTCTACGCAAAAATGCAATATAAGCCTTGAAATTTTCAACTGCATTTATAGATTTTTCTGTTTATCCTTTATTCTGCCAGTTTTGCACCAAATATTTTGAACTTCCACTTTTAGATGCATTGGCATTTAGCATTGTTCTGCTTTCTTGGTGACTTGACCCTTTTATCATCACATAATGTCACTGTCCTCAGGCAATATTCTTTTCTACCCTTCTTCCAAAGGCTAAGGTATTATTTTCCTCTTAGGGATATAAAAGAATGTTATGTGGGTCTTTGTGTCTTTCTTTCAGAAACTCATGTTCTGTTCCCACAGGTGTGCACCATGAGTTACACGTGGCTTTCTCAGATTTCTCACCCTGCCTTTAATATTTCTCATGGACACCCAGTAGCATCTACATCCTACATGGAAGCTGGAAGTTTAATTAATTTAGTGTATTTTTAAATTTTATTTGAAAAATATTTTATCTAAAACCACAGTATTCTCTGATTTTATACATGGAAGACATGAAGCTTACAGAGTTTATAAACTGGCCAAACCACACAGCTAGTCAGTGAAAGAGGTATATTGCTTCTTTATTTTTCACTCCATTTATTTATTCATTAATTAGGAAAAACAGAGAAGATTAAACTTACACATTAGATATATTTAAAACTGTTTAAATGTGTTTTAAAATCAGTAGATAAATGGAAGGTCATTTTTATGTAGTTTCTTTTATTCTGCATATGCTTTCACTTGTGGAAAGGGCTTGAAAATTAACAAAAAATATTTTTTAGACTATTGTATTGCTAGGGAAATGACAGTTAAATGGTAGTGCTTAGATTCTACTGTTTTCATGCATGACAAAATTTAACTGTATTATTTTCAAAAAGTTCTTACATTGTTATATAATTGCAATGTTTGAAGAGCATATTTTATGAAATGGATTATAATACCATTAATGTTATCCAAATGTCCGCAGACAAATGAAAAGCCTATGTTTAGGAAATTGAAAGCATTTTAACAAGGCTAAATGTAGTGGTGAGAAGACTTAGGGACCGTGTTAGTTGAAGCTGGAAATGGAAGCAGAGACTTAATTATTTGAGAAAAATACATAGTATAGAATTCTCAGTCATGACAATGAGTTTGGATTTTATCCCCGAGAGCAACTGAAGGATTTTAAGGTGGGAGGGGATATGGTTGGTTTTCTTTGATTTTAGAACTTCTAATTATTTGTGACAAGTTTTAATTTAAATTAATTAAGTAAAATATCTGGTTAAGTCCACTGTCACCAGAACTTATTTAAAATCAAAGATTTTAATTTAATTCTCAAACCATCAAGTCCATGAACAATACACACCATTTCAAGCTAATGCTTTGAAAATACATCAACAATTTTTACAGAAAATAAAATGGAGGAGAATTTAAGGTTAGGAAGATTACAAAGCCTCTGTGGTGAGTGCTTTAAAATAGGACTCTTAGAAACTTCTGTAACTAAATACTCTTTGAGTGCATTTGATGTTGCCTTAGTTACCATTTAATGAACTGAAGACCATAGAAAGTCACTGAAGAGTCCTGTAATTTGTGTTGGTTATCATGGCATGCTGGTAAAAGTTAATATTACTGTAGATGTATAGGTCTAAATTCCACTTTTTATAGTGTAAAAATATAACCAAGATGTTTATTATGAGGTGATATCAAAATAGGAAGAAAACATTTAGTAATCATCGAGTTCTATTGATAACCCAAAATGCCAATTCTGGAATGAGAGAGGGTAAAGGAAGGTTTGTGTCTATAATCTACATTGGTTAAATATTACATTTAGTAAAATGTAGAATTGGTAACATTTTTGAGCTTACACCTTTCTGTGAGTAGTATCAGTAGTAGAATTCTAAGCAGGTTTGATACTATCTTTAGTTACTTCCTAGTTCATAAACCCTCAGAATAATAAAGGATTTTAGAAATCACCTAGTTTAAAATTTGGAAACAAATGACAAAGATAGAATAAAAGTTTTTTTTTAAATAGCCAATATAAAAGACTACAGTCTTGTTCTACTGTAACTAAGGCATAACCACAATCCCTTCTAGACAAAGAAGAAGGTATGTTTGTCAATGTGCTCATCTTTATTTTATATATTGTTTTAGTGAATATAACAAATGAACTGTAAGCACATAAATTGTGTAACTTTTTATTAATGTTTTATTTTTATGCTACTACAGTTGTCTGATTTTCCTCCTTTTCCCCCTCCATCCAGTCTGACCACCACTTCTATAGCCAATCCCTACACCAGTGTCCATGTCCATAGGTCCTTCATATATGTTCTTTGGCTAATCTCTTCACATTCTTTCCATCAGTCCCCACTATCCACCTCCCCTCTTACAGCTGTCAGTCTGATCCATGTTTCCATGCCTCTGGTTCTGTTTTGTTCATTAGTTTATTTTGTTCATTAGATTCCACTTATAAGTGAGATCATGTGGTATTTGTCCTTCATTGGCTGGTTTACTTCACTTAGCATAGCAGTCTCCAGTTCCATCCATTGTCATAGCACAAGATAGGAGTTCTTCCTTTTTTACTACTGCTTACATTATATTATGTAAATGTACCACAGTTTTTCCCCCCTCATCTATTGATGGACACTATTGATGTTTCCAAAACTTGTTACTGTAAATAGCACTGCTATGAACATTGAGGTGCATAAATTCTTCTGAATTGGTGTTTCAGGATTCTTGAGGTATAATCCAAGCAGTGGAATTCCTGGGTCAAATGCAGTTTCATTTTTAATTTCTTGAGGAAACTCTCTACTGTTTCCCAAAGTGGCTGCACTAGTTGGCATTCCCACCAGCAGTGCACTAGGGTTCTCTTTTCTCCACATCCTCACCAGCACTTGTTTGTTAATTTATTAATGATAGCTATTTTGGCAGGTGTGAGGTGATATCTCACTGTAATCAAAACAGTCTGGTATTCACATAAGTATGGGCATATAAGTCAATGCAACAGAATGGAGAGTCCAGGAATAAACCCACATCTTTATGGTCAATTAATATTTGACAAAGGGTGCATGAGCATACAATGGAGGAAAGACACTCTTCAGTGAATGTCATTGGGAGAATTGGAACTGGTGAAGCTAGAGCACCATCTTACAGCATGTAAAAGACTTAAATATAAGTTGTGATACCATGAAAGTCCTAGAGGAGAACATAGGCAGTAAAATTTCAGATATCTCATGTAACAATATTCTTGCCAATATATCTCCTAGGGCCAGAGAAATAAAGGAAGAAAATTAAAAACTGGGACTATATCAAATTAAAAACTTCTGCACACGTAAAGAAACCATCATCAGCCCTGGCTGGCGTAGCTCAGTGGATTGAGCGTGGGCCTGCAAACCAGACGATTGCAGTTCGATTCCCAGTCAGGGCACGTACCTGGGTTGCAGGCCAGTTCCCAGCAGGGGATGCATGAGAGGCAACCATACATTGATATTTCTCTCCCTGTCTCCTTCCTTTCCCCTCTAAAGATAAATAAATAAAATCTTAAAAAAATAAGAAGTTCTAGGTACTGAGATTTATGATAAAAATAATTAAACTACTACTACTAAAAAAAAAGAAACCATCATCAAAATGAAAAGTGAGCTAACTATATGGGAGAACATATTTGTCAATGATACATAGGACAATGGTTTAATCTCCAAAATATATAAAGAACTTAAATGACTCAATATGAGGAAGATGACCCAATTAAAAACTGGGCAAAAGACCCGAACAGACACTTCTCCAGGAGGACATACAGATGATCCAGACACATATGGAAAATTCTCAGCATCTCTAGCCATCAGAGAGACACAAATTAAATTGTGTTGCTCTTAAGTGTGAGGCTTAAATACATTTTGTGTATATGTGCACCCATGTACTCATGATATATACTAATATGTAGGAACTTTCTAGGTTCCCAGAATGTGCCTCATGCCCCTTTCCAGAAATACTTCACTCACAGGAAACCATCCATTTGGCCATTTATCATCATTTTATCATATTTATCAGAAATTCAGCCTATTTTGAACTTCCTGTAAATAATCAGTATTTGCTTTTTTTTTTGGTCTAGGTTCATTCACTTAAGATGATGATTTTTACATTCACAAATGTTTATATCAGTAGTTTAATTGTAAGTTATTATTCCATTGCATGATTAGATAACAGTGTGTATTTATTTCCATTTGCCTCTTGATGTTCATCTGATTTGTGTCCAGTTTGGCAAAATTATTAGTAACATTGTAAAAAGCATTGCTCTACTTATCTTTGAGTAGACCTATCTATTTATCATCCCTAGGTTGATTGTGCTATATAGATATAGACACAGATATATCCTCATATTTTTCCTGGACCTATAATTTGGAGTGGTAGTATGGGTTATAGAGTAAGCATATGTTTAGCCTAAGTTTACACATTGTTCCAATATAGTTTGTTTGACACAATGTACTTTAATTGACACTCTCATCACCAATGTAAGAGGATTTCAATTATTCGGTATACTTCCAAGGCTTGGCATTATCAATTTCTTGGTGAATGTCAACCTTTCTTGTGGGTGTATATGGTATTTCATTGTGTTTTTTAATTTGCAGCCATCTAATAGCTCTAATGATGTCACATAATTATTACTGTTCCTCTTGGCAATTTATATATGTCTTTTATATACTATTTAAGTCTTCTTTTGATTAACATAGTATATAAATTTAATTTAGTATCCTTTTTAAAAGATTTTATTTATTTAGATTTAGACAGAGGGGAAGGGAGGAAGAAAGAGAGGGAGAGAAACATCAATATGTGATTACCTCTTGCATACCCGCTACTGGGGACCTGGCCTGCAACCTAGGTTTGTGTCCTGACTGGAGATCGAACTGGAGACCCTTTGGTTCACAGGCTGGTGCTCAGTCCACTGAGCCACATGAGCCAGGGCTAATTTACTGTTCTTTTTGATGTCTTGATTGAGAAAGGTTTGACCACAATAGTGTCATGAAAACATTCTTTTACATTTCTTGTATATATTCTATTATTTCTTCTTTTATATTTAGGTTATGATCTTAAATATTTTTTCTTGTATGTTATGTGGCAATGGTAATGATTATGTTTTTTGTTACTGTTTTTTCTCATGATTATATGCACACAGACACATATGTACTGACATACTCATTTATATAAAGTTTAAAATTATGTATAACTGTTTAAAATGTTAGAAGTTAGGTAATAGTTGCCCTTGAGCAGAGACAGAGTAGTCAGGGTGCAGATTCATCAAACTGTGCAATTTCAGTTTTTGTAACTTTCTGTAATTTATGTTATATTTCAATAAAAATTTACATAAAGCAAAAAAGAATACACTTATGAGAACACCAACCAAATGCAATATATAGAACCTGTTTGTTTCCCCATTCACAAAAACCAACTTGTATAATAACATTTGTGGCATCATTGGGGAAATTTGAACATCAACTTGTTACTAGATAATACCAAGAAATTATTATTTATGTTGTGATATGCCATGTGGTTATTATTAAGGCTTGCACACATCTCTTGGATTTTAATCTGTACAATATTTTAATTTATGGGTTAAATTATCCAGCACTTTGAATTTTCTTTAAAATAATCCAGGGCAGAAAAAAGTGTGTGAGAATAGGTATCGATGAAATAAAATGAGTCATACCAACAGTTAAATGTTGATACTTTTTTAAAATAGAGTGTATCTTCTGTTTCTTCTAGTTTTACTCCTGATCCACAGTAATTATGAGAAAAATGTGTGATGTTTTAGGATGTTACATGTAGTAGTTTGTTAAGTAGCAATACAGAACCAACACAGTCACCATTAAATCACTAAGCATAAATCAGTTGTTCTACTCAACTGTGTAATTAGCACAACAGTCAATGTCAGATATTCTCATTCTATAGAGTGTAATTTTGAGACTTCGAACCAATTAACAGATAATTGGCCAAATTCATATTGATTCTGTCAAATTGCAAACTCCATGGTATGTCTTCTGAACTTCACCCACTCCCTGCACAGACAGACCAGGGCAACTCCTCAGTTCCATGAGAGAATACTGGCCTGTGCACATTTTTATGTCCCAGTTCAGGTTGTGATGTTGACTGTCGGTGGGTGGAATGCGAGATCTCCGAAAGAAGGGGAGTACCTCTGGCTAATCAACATACACACTCAGTGAAACTTCCCTGTCATGACTTTGTTCTGTCCATTTTTGTTGATGAAAATGTTTTGTGGAAAGTGAATGCTCTATAGGTGGAGTAGGAAACCACTGTAGGTCCTGAAAAAAAAGAAATTCAGGGAGAGAAACTGTCTTGAAAAACACAGATATCTATAAATAAATTAATTACTATTTTAACGTGTTTTTTTTTCTTTTGAGGAATACTTCAGTATATCTGTTCAATTTACAAATATTTGTAAATTATCTGCAGAAGGCACTAACTACTGCTATCTATTAACTAAGAGAAGGCTTGGGTTTTTAAATGGCATTCTAAATTCATTAAACAGCATATGTACTAAAGCTGATGGTCAAATGAAATACATTTCAGGTGCATTATGAAGGGTAATAAACCTTATTATTTTGACCTGATTATCAAGATATTAAAAATGCCTTGTAATGACTCCAGTGATTATAAATAGCCCCAAGAGGAATGCAATCTTTTAATCAACAAATAAAATATTCATAGGAGCTCTTATCAGCTGTCAAGTTAAGTTATGAATCTAATTATCAGTCTAAGAGTTATTAGTAGACAGGTATGTGGTACTTTTAGCAAGAAAATATTTCTTTTAGCGATGACAGAGTTTCCATTTTTGTTCTAGGTAAAAGAGGTGCCTTGATAAAATCCTATTAAATCATTGAACTTTGAATGGGTTTCTGGAAACACTAAAAACAAACTAGTTTAATAGGAATATGGGCTAACCTGCAGAAAAAGCCCATGGGTAAAGAAAAATCAGAGCTGTTGGTAATACTTAAACCCATTTAAATGTGCAGGGCAACTGGAGAAGTAGCTCCATGCCTGGTTATGATTTGGGTAGAAGGATTCCTGGGGTGTAGCACATTCCTCCTAAACATTTTAAAAGAAATATTTGTGTCTAACAGTGCTACAAAAGAAATGCAACAATGCAGCCTTCTTGCAATTGAGATTTTGTTGTGTTAAGTCCCACACAGATTGATTTGCTCTGGCCCCACAACTTCTAGCTTCAGGCCCTGGGCATGAAGATAGCAAGCATAACAGAAGTGCCTACACTACAATTAATCATCTTAACTCAGTGCCTAAGAGAAAACGTTAGCACTACGTATGGAATGAAATCAAAGAAGTGGAAACCAGAAGAATCAGAAATCCACCAGATCTAGGCACAACGCCAGACAAATTTTCCCAGAGCTAAAACTGAGTAATTTTATGGAAATCTACCCCTACTGCTGTTGGAAGCCAAGAAATATGAATCCAGTGTACCAGGGGTTTCAGATTTCAGAGGATGACTTACATTTTTATGTTTGTATTTATTCATCTTCGGTAACTTCTCAATGTCATTTTGGTTCACTCTGCTGTCTGGCCACACACAAAAAAAGTTTCCAAAATACATTTTAAAGACACATTTTTATTTCTATGACATAAGGGTGGAAGAGAAGGTGAGAAACAGTCTTATATTCTGTGGACAGACCAAATGGTCTAAAAGTTGGGTGCAAAGTATGGTTCAGAGACTGAAAATGAAAACCCAGTGTAACATAATGGTGAAGAGGTAGTTATGGTTACTATACGTAGACTTGGTAGCACTTTAAGAAATGTTGACTTTATTCTACATGCAACTGAAAAGCTACCAAAGGAAAATATTTAAGAGAGAAGTGTGGAGAAGAGGGGCAGTTGATGATATACTTCAGTATGCATTTAAAAATTGAATAGACACAAATTCTAGTGTTGTTTTAATACAACTGTTGCCTTTGACAATTTATTTAACCTGTTGAACCCCAATTTAGTATCTTTAAAAATGTAGTCACTTCCTGTTTATATTGCATGAGTAATAAATGGGATAATAAAGATTAAACCTCTATTGCAGTGATTTTCAAACACTGTGTCACAAGAATTTTAATTACAGGTGATGATGTTATTCACTATGCTTTAAAAATGGTGACTATATCTGTAGTCAAACATATGTGAAGGAAGAATGGATGAGGTAGGAAGCTGCCTGAATTCTGAAGATACACAAGTAGTTTATTAAAGAAATACCTTAAACAAAAGTGATGACAGCCAAAATGGACAAGAGTAATTGGCTTTTGCAGGAGAAAAAATTGACAGGAATTTGTATATTCAAAGTTCTTTGAGATATATCATGTATAAGGATACATAGCATTGGCTGAAGATATAGGCAGGAAGAATTCCACAGAAAAGGCTTATGTGATAGGCATGAATAAAGGTGCACTATGTTTTGGGTAGAGCAGGGAGAATGGAATACAAGAGGCTGATACAAAATATTTCTAACTTGCAAAAATTTGAATGTAGAAAATATCCCCTACTTGTCTTTGTGATATTTCAGTAAGACTTTTTGAGATTAAGTAAGTGAGACTCTTGAAGAGGAGAGTTAAGAAATTTGTATTTGCATAAGTTCTAGAAAAGCATCTCAGAAAACCAGACTGACAGTGATCTACAAGCAAGACTTTCAAACACAGCCCTTCATGACCTGTGAAGAAATATTAAGTAAATACACTGAAGCACAGGTTCTATTGGAAATATTAAAAAGATTAAATATAAATAAACAACAGCAACAGAAGTCAACTCTCAATATTCATATTTAATATTTGGGCCTTTAAACTTTAATGCTATACATACTACACCATTTTGTTGTATTTTGATAATGCTTATGTTCAAAGAAATGAAAAAAATTGTTCAAAATTGTATGCTCTGGTTCTACTGGAGCTTCCATGCAGAGAACAGTAGGGACCAAATGTATTTTAGTTACTGTTATTTTCCCAGTGCTGGGTAGATGTGTGACACATAATAGGGGCCAAATAAACATATAGAACGAGTTACTATAACACAAATTGAGAAACTTTATTCTATGTGTTTAAGAACAAACCTATTAAACCGAACTTACTTGGAAGGGATGACATGTAGATCCAAATATGTATAAGGCCCAGTTCCCAGTCTGATAGTTTTTACATGTAGTGGGGGAGGTTGACTTGTACAAGACTTTCTATAGTACAAGGCAGCCACTGCTCAATTAAATGTAGCTAAAATTATTATTAGACACAAATTCCAGTATTGTTTTAATAGAACTGTTGCCTTTGGCAATTTATTTCACCTCTTGAACCCTGTTTTAGTATCTTTAAAATGTAGTCACTATCTGTTTATATTGCATAAGTGACAAATGGGTAATGAAGATAACCTCTGTTGCAGTGATTTTCAAACACTGTGTCATAAGAATTTTAAAAACATATACTACCTGACTATTTAGAAAGGACACTGACCTCTTTTCTCTTAGCTTGTCAAATAAAAATTTGACAATAGCCAACACAACAATAGCTGTCTGGGGTGAATGAATCAAAACTATACCTATTTTTTGTCAGATCAGCAAAAATATATAGTGTGTTTATTGGTGTGACACAGATTTTCAGTAATTAATTTATGCATGCCATGAAATTAAAAAGGTTGTAAATCACTGCTTTCTTGTAATGCTTGGCCAATACATCACACCTGGCTTTCAATGACAATGACAACAAGCACTCCAAACGTAATACAATTTTTTTAAAAAGAAGCAGAATTTGAAGAGACAAAGCAAGCACCAGACCCACCCAGACTTAGCTATAGTTCTAATGGGAAAAGTACACAGCAAGCAAAAATGGTTGTATAATATAAACAGAGATATGGAGAGGCTGACAGAATTAAAAGGAAGTTCTAGAAATCAAAACCAATGTAACAGAAATGGAGTATGCCTTTGGTGGATTTGTCAGTAGATTGGGAGTGACTTAGGAATAAATCAGTGACCTGGAAGATATGTGAATACAAACTTTCCAAACTAAACTTAAATGAGAAATAAGAATAAAAAAAAAAAAAAGAACAGAGTATCCAAGAACTGTGGGACAATTTCAAATGGCTTAACAAGCATAATAGAAACATCTATTGTAGAAGAAAGAGATAGGGGAGCAAGATAAATATTTGGGTGATAAAGTGTTGAGATGCACACCACAAGTCCAAGGAATATCAGAGAACACCAACCTGTATAAGTTATATACACACTTAAAAAATTGCACTTAATCGTATCATAATCAAATTGAAGAAAACCAAAGATGAGGAAGAATGAGCAATGGCTGTAGAGGGATAAGAAAAATAATTACCTCATACTTTTCATCAGAAAACATTAAAGCAGGAAAAGAATAGTATGAAATATTTAGTGTTGAAAGAACAACAACTCCACAATTCTATACCTATTGAAAATGTCCTTCAAAGTGAAGAAATACTTTGATAACAAAATACTTAAATATAAATTAACAAAATATGTACAGGATTTAGATGCAGAAGTTCATAAACCCTGAAGAAATAAACATAAGGCCTAAATAAATGCAAAGTTATTCTGTGTTTATAGCATGAGAGACTCAATATTTTTAAATGTCAGTTCTATTCAACTTGATGTATAGATTTATCATAACTGCAATAAAAATTCTAGCAAATTATTATGAAGATTTTAACAAACATATTCTAAAATTTATTTGGAAAGGCAAAATACCTAGACTTATCAACACACTGCCTAAAAAGAATAAAATTGGAGAAATAAAAAATTCCATTAAAAATGGAAAAGATCTGAAGTTTCTTAGTTAAAGAAAATAGGAAAATGGAAAGTAAATATATAAAACATACAGATGTTCAATATTATTTTATTTGGGAATTGTATATTAAAGTAGGAGTGAGGAACCACTGCCACTTTACACATATTAAGCAAAAAAACACAAACAAGCAAGCAAAAAAAAAAAAAAAACAAAAAACAAATGTTGGTGAGTAAGCACCAGAAGCCCTACGTTTGTGATATTACAAAATGGTAAAGCCACTTTGGGAGATAGTTTAGTAGTTTCACTGAGCCAAATATAGTCTTATCCTAAGACTCAGCTAATCACCCCTTAAATATTTTCCTCCTTCTTCTAAAACCCTATGTTCATGCAAAAACCTGCATGTGAATATTTATAGCAGCTTTATTCATACAGCGAATAAAGTACTTTATTCATAAGGTACTTTCAACAGGTGAATGGATAATAAACTGTAAATACCTTCATACAGTGGAATACTAGTGAGTAATAAAAATCTCTTGCTATTAAAAAGACACAGGAATCTTAAATGTATATGGATAAGTGAGAAATGTCCATGCAAAAAGGCTAGATACTGTGCGATTACAATTTTATGACACTCTGAAAAGGGTAAAGCTGCAGAGACATTCAAAAGATCAGTGGTTGTGGTTTGGGGAAGGGTGGAAGAGTTGAGCTGGTAAAGCACAGGGAAATTTCAGGGCTGTGAAATCATTCCATAGGATGCTGTAATGATGGACACATGATGTTTGCATTTGTCAAAACCCACAGCATGTATAACACTAAAAATACAACTTTATGTAAAATTAAAAAATATATTTAGTAGTCTGAGGGGTCCCATAAAGACATGCAAAATATGACAAGAGTATGTAAGTACATTATAAATATATAAAAAAAAAAGTTACTGAAGGTGATGTGGACAAAGGTGTTAAACTGAATACCTTTGGCAATGAGTGGAATTGGGAAGATCCGAGGCATAAGGAGCAATCACCTAATCAATGAGTTTGTTTTCTATGGGATGTGCCTTCATAATTCTAACACTTCTATACAATATCTCTATACTGGAGCTGAACAATTGATTACATGGATGGCTGATGGTGGGGGCAAGGTTTCTCACTGTTAGAGTTTGAATTACAGAAAGCAAGGGAATGAAGCTGGGTTTTTCCATTTGGTATGAATTAGGATTGGAGAAATCACTACCAGCTCATATGAGTTTTAATCTTGATATAGATGTTTACATATATAAATATTTATAGATGTGTGTATATACAGATGGTAGTATATATCTACATATTCTCTTTCTCTGCTGAGAAGACTTAAAAACAACCACATTCCATTAGCAATGAGCATAGCTAGTTCCAGGTCATAGTTTCCAATTTCATTCTTCGATAAAAGCAACCAGGGATCCCCAGGAAAAAATAATGTCTCATTCAAGACCAAGGCTAATATATATTAGATGAGCCTGGAGCATCTTGAAGTATAAGAGTGTATAGGAAAGCGCTAAAAAAAATAAAGCAAAATTGATAGTTTTTATACAAAAAGTACATAAGAATCAACTGAAAGAGCTCTTGGTAGCCAAAGCTGAGACAATTTGAGTAACAAAATAAATAAAGTAGTATTGGATTATAAGCCAAAGAATAAAATAAATACCCAGCAGTCCATACTGATATAAAAAATTAAATATATGAGGCCTGTCCAGAAAGTAACCAGCCATGTACTATGAAAATAGACATTTATTGAAGAAGATACAAGAAACATGGTACATAGGACAATGAGACCTCAGTCCCCTTCAAAGTAGGCACCTTGGAACCTTACGCAGTTATCCCAATGTCTCTTTCATTGTTCAAAATGCTCTGAAAAATCCTTTGTTATAAATGCCATTGGCTGCCCCATTCCTTCTGCTCTGGTAGCAGAAGCCACAGAATGAATCTTGCCACAACACGTTTCATACCACGGTCCTGCATCAAAATCTTGGGCATAGTAGTTGTTTGAATCCCCAGATCAGCTTCTAATTCTCGCACTGTCAGTCGCCGATCTTTGTTCATTGTGGCCCATGTATGTTAAACATTCTCATTTGTTCTGCTTGTTGCAGGCCTTCCAGAATGTGGATCACTTTCAACAGATTCTTGACCATCTTTGAAGCATCCATGCCATACTTTCATTTGTGCTGCACTCGTCCCCAAAAGCCTTCTGAATCCTCCAAATAGTTTCTGCAGAGGAATGTTCAAGGTTAATGCAAAATCTGATGCAGATTCATTGCTCTACTCGCTCAGTCATTTTGAATGAGATGGCCACACAGTACACATGCTCACTCAATGGCATCTAGTACACCACATTGACTAGTGCAGTGAAGTCATCATTGTTCACACATGTGCATCCCAGTCCACTCTCCTTGGCTGCCAGGTTACATTGACATCACGCCTACTGTTCTCATTACATTAAAAATGAATGAACTTTTTCTAGACAGACCTCATAAATAGGAAGGAGAGACAAATCACCCATGCAAAAGAATTCCAAATAATTTTTTGTAAATATTCCACTCTCAAAGAGGGAGCACATCACTCCTCATTCTTTAAGTTTGGGCTGCACATAGTTATTATTTCCTAATTGTTACTGTAGAAGAAAAGAGAAAATAATAATTTTACAGGGAAGAAACCTGACAAATATTACTTTAGCCAGGTTACCAAAGTCAACATCAGCAGCAATAAGACATGTTGATATGTACACTTGATATGATGTGATAAAAATGGCACTTCTTCTCTGCAGCGTTCTTCCCCCAAACTCATAACCACAGTTTAATCATAACAAAAACACAAAATTCCAACATAAGAACATTGTAAAGAGACGTGGCAAGCACTACTCAAAACTGTTAAGGTCACCAACAGCAAGAGAAATCTGACAAAATTTCACAGCCAAGAGAAGCCTCAGGAGAGATGAAAACACAATGATATCCTGAATGGATCCTGGGACAGAAAAAGGACATTAGGCAAATATTAAAGACATCTGAATAACAGGTCAGATCCAATTCATAATAATGTATCAATATTGGTTCACTGATTTGAACGAATACCAGATTAATGCAAGATATTAAAAACAGGAAACTCGATAAGTAGCATATGATACTACTTATGTATTTTGTTCTCGTTTATTTTTGTTGTTGTTCTGTTAACCTAAAATGGTTCTAGCATATAAAGTATATTTAAAAGATATCCTTCAGTTTTATTCGGTCATCTTGATTCTCCTTAAATTCTGAGACTTCTGTGTCGTCCATAAATCTGAGATAGGAATGCCCATTATATATACAAGTCTTTGTCTGTTATGTCCTGCTCTACCCCTTTCACTGGAGGAAACCACCTTCTCTGATCATAGTTTTCCCTACTTTTTCACTTTTGCTTCTAGCAAACCTTGAAAACATTTTACTTTCAGGGTTAGTATTGTTTCTGTCATTTGAACAGTCACATTGGTTCAGCGTTCAGGATATAAGAGGCTATGGCAAAAATAATTACTGTTAGAAAATAAGGGGAAAACCAATAATGATTCGGACCAATCCTAAATTGCAGGTGCTCTTACCTACAGATGTAAAGCTCACAGGCAGGGTTGGATTCTTAATCTGAGAAGTTCACATTGGCTAAACTGAATAAGCTGAAAGGCAGCACCAGATCTAGACAATGAGACGTGAGACCTGAGGAGGCAAGAGGCTTAAACTCTGATCCATTCTCTGATCCAGTATCTGCCTCAATCTGAGAGTAGGATATTCAGTGAGAATTTTTAATCTTTTGGACCCATTATTTCTACCTTCATAACTAGAGAGGATAGGTTTGGATATACCCTATCTAGTATTCGTTTTTAGTATTCTATGAATTTTATAGATCAACAAATAATAATAGTGGTTTTAAAAAGTAAAAAAAAAAAAAGAGATGAACAAAAAAGAGATTCTATTTATATTTTTTACTGGTTATATTATTTATCCACTCCCAACTATTCTTCTCACAGAAAACTGAAACAAAAAATATATTTAAAATCATTTAATGATTTAACACTGAATTTTTAATATAAGGTAAACATAGTAAAGTATGTTAAAAAGTCCTGCATGATCTGGTTCCCACATCATTTTACTCTGTGAAGGTTATCTTGCCAGTCTCCCATGAGTTCTGACCACCCTGGTCTCCCTTCAGTATTTTTCCTGTTTCAGGTTCTACACTCATTACTGTAAATTATTTTTCCAACTCTTTGGTTTTCTAATTCCTGTTCATAATTCAGAACTATTTTTGATCGACTTTTCCGAAGAGAGTTCTTTCACCCTGAATCTAAACTAGGTCTCACTGTTTTATTACCTCATTGCACTTCTTACATTTCCTGCAAAGCACTTCCCACATTTTAAATAATATGTGTGAGGTGGTTTTAAAATATGTTTGTGAAATCTTTGACACCCTTCCCATTGAGAAATGAGCACTCTATTCCCTTCCCTAGAATCCAGGTCAACATTAGTGATTCACTTGTAACCAATAGAATGGATCGGATGTGATACAAGACAAATCTGAGGTCAGAAAGGCCAATAAGAGGCACTTCAGACTTCATCTGACTCACCTCAGATGCTACCTTTTTGGAATCCCAAGTACCACATAAAAAATCTGACTATTCTGAGAAAATCATACTGCAGAGGTGACCTGTTGAATACAGTCAATCGCTGAGTTTTAAGCTGCCAGCCATGTGGATAAGTTACCTTAGAGGAGACACATGAGTGCAACCCAGCCAACATCTGGCTACAATTGCATGAGAGATGCCAAGAAGGAACTGTTCATTTAAATCATTCCAAAATCATGACCCACGGGAAAAAACACGGTTATGCCAGTTTCGGGGGTAATGTGCTATATAGCAATAGTAACCAAAATAACAGGTATGAATGTGGTTATATGTTTGATATCTTGTTATTCTCTGCGCTGCAATGTGTGTGTATGGAGAAAGAATGCGACATTTTTTTCTGCCATATACCCAGTACATAGGATGGTACACATAAAATATTAATATTAAAAGAATGATGGGGATGTTTCATGAAAAATTTAAAATGTTCATTATAAAATGTTTGTACAAAGTATTCAATATTAATAGTTTTATGAATACTCTACAACATTTTCAGAGGGTCGTAGTATAGAGCACAATTTCGAAACTCATGTTTTATTTTTAGAATATATTTAAACTATAACACTGTGGATTTTACTCTTTCAAACAATGTTAACTATATTCCAATCTCACAGGTTGTTGGTTGGATTGTACAATGGTGCAGACAATGGGAAACTGTTTAGCAGTTTCATAAAATTTTAAACATAATTTAGTTTTTAAATTTACCCAATGGCCAAGCACTGTTACTCCAAAATATCCAGAGAAATAAAAACTTGAAGACTTGCTTATGAAGGTTTGCAGCAATATTATTCATAATAGCAAAAAGCAGGAACAACCCAAATGCTCATCAATTGGTCAATAAACTGTTGTGTATTCATACAATGAAATACTATTTGGAAGAAAAAAGGAAATATTGATGTATACTACAACACAGGAAATTTCAAAATATCATGCTAAGTGAAAGGACCCAAAAAACAAAAGACTACACTTTGTTTACTTCCTTTTATATGAAATATTCACAAAAAGATTATATATACGTATGTATATATTCATACATACACACAAAAAGTAGATTCACAGTTGTTTGCAACATGGCAGAGGAAAATACAGTGATTACAAATGGGCGATATTCTTTATGGAGTCATAGAACTGTTTTAAAATTTGCTAGTATGCTCTACAACTCTGTAGTATTGCCAAAAATAATTAAATTACAAATATAAAATTAGAGAATTTTATGGTGTATAAATTATTCCTGAGAGCACAGAAAATGCACCACCCTCTGACATTGCAGAGGTCAGATGCCAGCAGTTTTGAAAGAAAGAGCAGTCAGTATAATTATCTGGTAATTCTTAGAAACATATTCCTGAGTGTGATTTACCTCATGAACAAATTTATTTAAAAAAATTTGGTGAATATAGATAATGATGTGAAATGGCAAGCTTAATTCAAAAATAGAAACTAAAGCAAAGGGAGAAAGACAAAATGTAATAAGTTAACTGAGAAAAATGGAAGCAATTTGTAGCAAATGGAGAGGAAAGGGAACTTAGAAAAATCAACAATATATCAAACGGTGCACAAACTAGGCAGCAGCCTCAGTGCATTGTCTTCTAACTGTTTCACAACACACTTCCAAAGTCCTGTGGTGAAAACATATTAAGAAAGTGTGACCCACTAAAGTAGAAAAACAGATACCTCAGTACATCTTGAGACAAGTGAAAATAAGAAAATTGATCAAGAGAATGAAGCCTTCTCTAAGTGATAAATCAGGGATACAGATATTGCACTTCAGCAACAACTAAAAATTAAAATAAACACATTAACAAATGCAACTGATAAAGTTAATCCCTTTTCTAAAACACGACTTCTGTCTTTGGAACATTATAATATTGAATGGCAAGACAGACTTAACAGACAATAATAAAATATCCATGGTTATAGATATTTTATATATTTTAAGAATTTTAATTCAAAATATAATTGAATTCATGTGTGATTTTACAAGCCTTCTTTCAGCACTGCTAAATTCACACTAGCACATTATGACTAACAGAAAAAAGAACTGCTTGAGGTGTTTTTGCTTTAAAGATGCTACAACAATGGTCACGTGTAAAAACTATCCATGATTGAAATTATGAAATGACTCTTTACGAGGGAACATTGGGATCAATAGTTTACTATGAGTAGTGATCTTTTCAGATGTGATGAGATCTTTAAAACTTGAAATCATTTGAGTGGAAATACGGCCCTTCTTCATTGAAATTTATGTCAGCCTGAAGTTAAGGCTTCCTGATGTCTCTGGACCACCATTCAGTCATATGTAATGTTTCATTCAGTCTGAGGATACATTCATTGGGATTTTGGAGGTTTTGACCAAATGGACTCATTTAATTTTCCACAAATTGCTGAATAATCCTTCCTTTGGTACTAGTTTTTATTTCTCGTTTCTGTCGTGTGGCTTATTTGAAGATAAACACTCACTGCTGGAATCTAAACTGTCTTCTAATGTGAGTTATAGCTAAACAGAATACCAGGATTATAGGAGAAATGAGACTTATTTAGAAATTAAATGTAACTTAATAGATTGCATGAAGTCAGGAGGATCTGGACAAGTAACTTCAGAGCAGCTACTTGTTTTGCAAAAACAATAAAGTGCATAAGATTTAACCCTATTTTCAGAAATTTTTCATTTACTTGTTTTTATAAATAATCCATATATATTTTATTAAAGGTATTGGGATGACATTGCTTAATAACGTTACATAGATTTTAAGTGCATAGTTCTATGATACATCATCTGTATGTTGCATTGTGAGTTTACCACCCTAAGTCAAATCTTTTATCGCCATGTATTTGAGCCCCTTACCCCTTTATGACCCCCACATTTCTTCCTTCTCTTTACCACCATACTGTTGTCTGTGTCTAGGAGTTTTTTTGTTTTGTTTTGTTTTGTTTTTCTTGCTTGTTCTTTGTTCTTGCAATTTTAAATTCTACATGTGAGTAAAATCATGGTTTTTAACTTTTCTATTTTTATAGATTGAGTTTGTTAGTCTGAATACTTGATAAGTAAAAAGTCACTTCATCAATGACCTAAAGTTTTCAAGATTGTAACTATTTTTTCATTCAATCATTCTGAAATATTTTTTAAAATATCCCATATGTGTAATTTTACTGTAATTCTATTTATTTTCAAATATTTAACTAGTTTCTATATATTCACAATCCTTCAAGTTGCATCCTACTTTGTAATTTCCTCAGTCTGTGTTGCTTTTTTTCCTTCTTAAACACAACTCTCTGACAGTGATCAAATAAGGGCCTGAAAGTCAAATTATTGGAAAAATTATTTTCTTCCTTCTACTCTTGTAGCTCATGTTGACTGTCATTCAGAATGACCTGGCTTATCTCTGTAGATCTTAGTATTTGTGTACTTAAGCCTGAATTGTCTTCCTAGTACTTGGGAAGTTTTCTCCTTCCTCTCTAAGGATAGGAAACAATAATCCCTCACAAATATTGGTGTTGTTAGAACATGGGGAAACCCTGAACTGGGACCCGTCGCTAAGAATTTCCCATGTCAGCATTTCACAACTGGTAACACTCGTAGTGTCAACGGCAGAGGAACAGTACTTCTCTTTGCTAATTCACATAAAACAATTACAGTAAAAAATGCATCAATGAATCCGCTTATTTTTATTCTTTCTCCATCTACCCAACAATTTCCTCAAGTGTCTTCTTAGAAACCAAGGAGTAGACTACTCTATACTATTAAATCTAAACAAAGGGAACACTTTTGAAAAATGTAAGATTAAAATATGAGTACACAAATGAGATCATAAAGTTATCGAATAAAGTTCTAGGACCCTCTAATTTTTAAATATGTTGTTTGAGACCTCCTTCAACTTAATTTACAAATAACAAGAAATATTTCAAGAGTGTATTTCTTGTATTGTGAGGAAATAGTCTAGAAAGCTGTCTCCTCCAACATTGATTTTATAAGCCAATTGGGAAAGCAAATCCAGATGTTCAAAAGAGCAAGAGCTACCATACCATCACGTAACATTAGTGTCTTCTCCTATCAATAATGAATCTGAAAGTTATTATTGTAATGGGAAGACCTTGCAGAGTTTGTGCTCCAATGTTTGCCACCAGATTGTCTCAGAGCTCTTACAATAGGAACCAAGGGATCTACCTTACCCCCGGGAACTGGAAATTAACTAGGCGAATTTAAGTCGTGTGCTCCATAGTGCATAGAAGAAATAATTGTACATGATAGAAACACAAGCAAAAGTAGATCTTTTCTCTCTCAAAATTGGTGCAAAATGTTCATGCCTGTGAGAAAATGCTCTGAACTATCTGGTTGACAGTAAGGGAACATTTTAAATGAAGACTTACACGCAAACTGAATCACACAGTTGTTCTAATTTTTACGAGTCACAAAAAATGACAGTGCTTTAATTGAAGTTAGAAGAAAATGACAGCTCAGAAAAGAAATACCTTAGGATTTGATTCCCCTAGGTCTATTTCTATTTATTTGCTACAGTGAATTTAGAAACCTATAAGGGAAAACAATACCAGTATAAGAAAATTAAATGCTTGAACTTCCTTGTGACAGAGACTGTAATGTGTTCACTAAAACCTATTTCATTTTCCTATCACATATTCTGTTAGAACGTATTTTACAATTTCCCTTGCACTTAAATGAAGTAATTTTCTGAGTCATGACCAATAAAATGTGATAATAGTTATCTATGTCTATTTAAGGCCAAATGATTAATATTAGGAGTGTCCTTTCTCTACAGTCTTTCTCCCTGTCTTCTGGGAGGCTGGAGAGGATGCTGGGAACATGGACAATGGTGGCTCACAAGAGCATCTGAGTCCCTGAGTAGCCAGAGGGAAGGCTGCTCAACCAGAATACTGGCATTGGACTTTGAGATGATTGATCCTCCTAAATCGCTGATAAATCAAAAAGTATTTATAGCCCTGGCTGATGTGGCTTGGTTGGTTAAGTGCTGGCCTGTGAACCAAAGGGCCACTGGTTGGATTCCCAGTGAGGGCACATGCCTGGGTTGTGGGCCAGGTCCCCAGTTGGGGGCATGTGAAAAGCAACTACACAGTGATGTTTCTCTCTTCTTTCTTCCTCCCTTTCTCCAAAAATAAATAAATATTTAAAAAATAAGTAAATAAAAGTAAATAAAATAAAAAGATATTTATAGCAGTGAGTGATAACTAAGTTAACTGAGAAATTAGTTCTTTAGACTAAGGTGCTGCAATAAAACATCATAAAATTTTTGAAATTGGATTAGCAATTGGGCTCCTAGCAATGAAGTAGCAGGTTGGGAAGCTAGAGAGCCATGTTATCAAATGCAAAATGTCATTTACAGCCTCCTGGAAGGTAGATGACGCAAGTAGCCAAGGGAAGTGGCAGGAAAGACTAAGCATATTTATGTGTTTTTGACGCTATTGACTGCCTTCCACAAGGTGCTATAACAAACAAAGGAGTTCATGAAGAAATTGGCTGGATTTCAAAATAAGATTACAGAGAGCACAGACTGGCTAGAGAGCAAGAACTCTTAACAAATAGAAGATTGTTTTAACACTCACCTGCTCATACTAACATTCTCCCTGTGCTGCACAGTTACTTAGATGCATCTATTCACACACTGCCTCTCACCCTGACAATATCTGGAACATAGTACAGCTCCCTAACTAAAGAGTGAGAATACTATTTAAATTACTTCCTCAAGTGTGGCCAAGCACCCAGAAGTATGTCCTGCATGTAATAGGCATTGAGAAAGATATCTATTGAATGTATTTACATGTTTAAAGTATTAATTTAAAGCATAACTGGGGAAAGAAAGGAAGGGTCAAGTCAAGACACATGTATAAAGGAGCCACAGACAAAGGCAATGGGGGAGAGGATTGAATGTGGGAGGTGAGGGATGAGTAGAGCAGGGGAGAGTAATGGCGGGGGGAAGGGGACAACTGTAATTGAACAACAACAACAAATAAAGTATTAATTTAAACAGATTAAAGAGAAAAGAGCCCTGGCTAGTGTAGCTCAGTAGATTGAGCGTAGGCCTGTGAACCAAACAACCGTGGTTCCATTCTCAGTCAGGGCACATGCCTCGGTTGCAGGCCAGTTCCCAGCAGGGCACACATGAGAGGCAACCATACATTGATATTTCGCTCCCTCTCTCCTTCCTTTCCTCTCTAAAGATAAATAAATAAAATCTTGGAAAAAAAAGAGAAAAGAAAATTTCAGTTTCTATTCTGATATTCTCAGGTACACACAAATCTAAAAGACATAAGAGGTGACCCTCAAAAATAAATCATGAAAATGCAAAGAGGAGTTTTTATACATGTTTACAGGATGCCATGTATGAGTAAACAGTTGCATACATGTACATAATCACTACTGTGCAAAGTCACGCTACTGTCCTTTAGTCAAAGATTACTAGGAATGTATGTGGGCAAATGACGTTGAGGTTATTGGCACACTGCAACAAGGAAGACTGCTTACCATGGCGTAATAAGGGCATCTCAGTGAGAGGGTATGGAATTTAACAAACGCATTAGAAACAGGCATGGATACACAGAACAGACCAAGAGCTCTCAGAGGGGAAGAAGGGAGGAGAGGACAGGATGAAAGAAGGTGAGGGATTAGTCAAAAATAAGGAAAAATACACACACACACATAACACATAAACACAGACAACAGTGTGGTGATAAGAGGGAGGGGGTGCAGGGGGTAGATGAGTGGGAAATAAGGACATCTGTAATAGCGTCAACAGTAAAAATAAAGTTAAACAAAAGTGCTATGAGTTGGGTTTCCATTCTATGATTTTTAAGAAAGTTCAGGAAGGAAGTGTTTTTTGCTCCATTGATGGCTCTTAGAAAGCAAAAATAATTCTATAATTGAGCATCTTACAATGTTTTATGTAGGTGGTGAGAGAATGGAGCAGGCCTAAAGCTAAAGTTGATAAGAAAATAAGCATCAGTAACTGATGTCATAATGAAAAGGGGAATGCTCAGTCATTGTTGTGGCTTGGACAAAGTTCTTATTTTTTGTCCATGTTCAGACAGAC
>PVKM010016785.1:0-26472 GCA_004027735.1 Carollia perspicillata
TGTATAGTTTTAATTTGAACAGTTCACCTAAAATGTCATGCGGTGGGCTTGAGTGTGCTATTGTTATGTTACAGAATTGCATGCTTATGATTTTGTGATAAAAACGGTGTTGGACCCTGTATGTTAAGCAATTTGAAGTCAGAGACACTGATGGCACATCTTTGTATTATCATTTATAGTTTACATTCGATATTATTTTGTATTAGTTTTAGGTGTATTTTGTTATTTCCTGAAGCAATACCTTGGACAGAGTAGGTGCTCACTAACTAAACGAGTGGCCTTGAATTTCCCCAAAATATGTCTAAATAATATATGTTCTGATAGCATTTTCATGAGATTAATTAGAAATGTCATAGCAAAAGCAAGGTGATGTTACAATCCATAAAATAGGCAACCAACCTCTGCACTACTGAGAACTGATTAGGCATCTGTAGATGAAGGAAACAAACACTGTGTATGTGCATGTATGCCTAATGGGGAGAAGCACATGCTTGGGAGTCAGATGACCTGGTTTCATGTGCTACCTCTACCAATTACTAGTTTGTAACCTTAGGAAAATTATCTTAAAAATGAGAATGATACTAATAGCATCTACCTTACAGGACCTGGTGAAGATTAACCGAGTTCATGTGTGTACATAAAGCATGTGAGACATATTGCACACTGGCATGTGCCTCAGGAACCTGTCACAGCCCTTAGTCACAGGAGAGAAGTTTGCTTCTCAGTGTCTCTCCTCCAATTCCCCAGAAATGGGCTGGGAAAAATCATGAGGGTTCTGCGTAGAAGACATCTGGAAGGGTGAGGTTCTAAACTGATGGAAAAGTCATCGAGGGAAGTTGCAAGATGGGGTGAGAAAGCAGAGCATTAGAAGCAGATAGAGGCAGGCTCAAATCCAACTCTGCCGATGTATTCCAGCTCCCAGAACCTCAGTGTGCTTGTAGGTAGTCATGGGGTTGGAGCAAGGGTTCAAGAATGAGGCCTGGACTTTATGGCGAGAGTTCTAGAGCCCAGAGAAAGCCCTATCGTCCTCAGAGTGCTCAAAAGAGCAAAACATTCCTTTATCAGAATCAAAGATGATTCCATGATAACTTAGTCAAAGCTTCCCTTTGTACCAAGGTATATAGAAATCCTGTTGCTCAGAAAACAAGACATTCTGCTAGTGTAGCTTCATTGTCTGTCTCTGCAAATGACAAGCTGTTTCTTGCCATTGACCATAAAAGTCCCTTTTCACCTCGAGTGAAACTACTAACTGTGTTATCCTTTCATTTACTTTCCATATATGTAACCAAATCCTTGTGCTAAAAATTTTTTTAATTAAAAGAAGCTTATGCCTATCTATCATCGTAGAGAAATATCTAGGACTTTTGTTGATTCTGAGAACTACAACATTACTTTTAGCATATAAATATCACTTTTGAAATTTCAGGGCATACTTTTATGATGCCTCATGATATCCTAACAATGTGTTACTGTTTAAACTTTCTCTGAGAGCTTGTCCATAGTTACTGGCAGCTTTTCGAAGACAAAATCTGCATGGCCTCATTTGTGACCATTCATATTTATAAGTCAGAAAACATCCAAAAAGTTCAAAGCCAGCAAACACATATCCATACATATGATATATACAGATGGACCAACAACTGTCTGGGGGAAATTGGGCAAACCTGGAATGACAGAAGTCTGCTCTGACTTTCACAGCAGTTACTTGAAATTCTGAAGGAGTCTCAGCATGCTTTCAAAGCTCATCACTTTACAGAATTTAAAGGGCCTGGAGTTAGATCTTGACACCCTCTATGGCACATGCTGAGTTAAGCCCTTTATTAAAAGCAGGGGTATTGATTTTGATATTTCCATATTTTTAATGTCACCATGACTTGGATATTTGTGTTCTGGTGAGGGGAAGTTGATTAGAACTGATGCTAAAAAATTATAAAAAAGACAAAATTTACTTTTATTGGCCTTTCCCCATCCTTCAGTCAGCATCCTTTCTCCCATGCCTGCTTCTCACCTGCCAGGTTTCCCAAAGTCTTTACGATGCTAAGGGCTTCTGTTAATGCTGGACCATCTTCCCTAACAATGCTTTGTGTTCCAGTCCAGCAAAACTTTCCTATTGAGTGTGGCCATCACTTAGCTCTTATTTAAAGATGCTATGACTTACAGCATCCATTCTAAAAAGTTAATGAGTACTTTGTTAGCTTGGGCTGCTATATGAAGACACTATAGACTAGGTTGTTTAAACAACAGACATTTATTTTTTTATGGTTCTAATTGATGGGGTTAAGTAGGCCTTTTCCAAGGTCAAGGCAACTGCATATCTGGTGTGTGGTGAGGGCACTTCCTAGCTTGTAGATGGTCATCTTCTTGCCATATCAGCAGAAAGAGAGAAAGAGGAAGCAAGCTGTTTCAGGTCTCTGCTATCAGGGCACTATTCCCATTACAAGGTCTCTATCTGCATTGCCTCATTATCTCCCACAGGCCTTGCTTTCAATTATATCACATTGGAGAATTATGTTTCAACTTATGATTTGGGGGGAACACAAACATACAGTCCCCAGCAGCACTACTATATTAATACGTTATCTTTCCCTCTTATGAATTAGAATACTCTTCACTTTTTTGCTTCTTTGAAGAATTAAGCTCACTCCACTCAAGTATAATTTCTTTGAATCTTTCCTAATTCCTTCTGGGAATAATTAGTTGCCCTTTATTCTGTGTTCCCATAATACTTTGCATAAGTAGCCTGCACTGCTTCTTATAAAACTTCATTTTATTATTTCATTTTGTTTAATTATTTGGGGCAGGGGGTTCCATATCCTCCTCTTCTCATTAAATTCTGAAGTCTTTAAAGCCTGGAATGTAGTAGCATTTTTCTTACATTTTCACTACTAAGCATGAAGTCTGGCACTTAGTAATTGCTCATTAAATACTCATTAAATATATAAGTGATTATAATAATGTGAATTTGAAGTCCTCCCAGATCTCCCAAGATATCTTATCTTTGGGAGGTTAAAAACCATCTGACGTTTATCCACATAAAAGGATGTCTTGAACAGATATTATTTTCTGAAAAGCCAATCCAAAGACATCAGCTTGCCCAGAGCAGAGTCATAACCATTTGTGCTACACATACTTTACACTGATGTAAGCCCTGAAAATGGCAGAGCCCGCAGCCATAGCTCCCTTTGTTGTGAGGCTGTTCCTCTGGCCAGAGTGATTGCACATCATTGCTTGCTCTCTTTCCCTCCCTCCCTCCCTCTTTATTTATTTATTTTTGCCAGAGAAAATTTAGCTGCACAATGTTCCAGTCCAAATACTTGATATTCCAAGTTCCCTATAAGTGTACAATATACCCTTAAATGAGTGGAAAAAAAGATATATTTTATCATAAAATCTATTTTTCTGCTGAGTCTCTTTTCCTTTTGGAAAATGACAGCAATTAGTGATTCCAAAATCCAGTCAGCCAGAGGGGAAAATATTTGGGGTTAAGTAGGCCTTTTTCAGTCCCTCCCTCCAATCACATCACATCACGTCAGGGCCATCTATACCACTAAATAGTTTAGGCTATGACCAAAGGCATTCCACAGGCTGAAGTTACACTTCAAACACAAATGAGAAGAATCCATGTAAAATGAGATATTTTCATCTTTCATACAGATGCGATTACCTCCAGAGTAACAAGAAACAAAAGAATAATGTACTTCCATCCCTCATCATCAAAATTGCCTTATTTCAGGTCTTAACATGATGAGAAGAGCATGATCAAAGATATTTGTGGTGGTACATTACTGGATATTATTTCTTATTGCTACAGGAAATCATGCTAGATATCCATTTTTGTTGTTGTTTTTATGGAAAAATAAGTAGTCACAAACATGAGATCTAGACTTTTGTAGGACCCTAGATACATGCAAAGTTAGCCATGCAAAAAACAGGTCATATAGCTCTTTGAAACATTTGTTTTGGTCGATACATACTTCCTAGATATTTCTAGAAACCAATGTTGAAATGTGCAATATTTAGGATTGTGGTTAAGAGGACATAATATATGTCAAGCAAAGGAGGAAAAGAACCTCATTCGGCCTTACCAATATACTCTAGTTTATTTCAAACCTACCTCTATTTCTTCTGCTTCCCTGACTTCTCTCCTGCTCCAGATGTCTTTCTTTAATGACTTTGTCTGTATGCTGATTCAGTTAGCTTTCATATTATCTAATTTATAATATTTTGCACGAAATACTTGTGCTCGAGTTTCTTCCATGCCATATTCCAAATGCCTTTAATTAATTCCTCCAGCTATGCTCTTAATCTTATCCTCTCCTAATTTATCTGACACCCTGCCACCAATCCTCATTAGGTAACTGCAGCTTTTTCCCTTTTTCTCCCCGGCACCTTCTCCATTGCCCCAAACAGGAAGATGGCAGCATGACTGACCAAATGAACCCACATTCATTACCATGTATAGAATGTTGTCCTGTTAGCTTCATTCCCTGAACCTCAGCTTTCTCCTCAGTTTAACCTGTGTTTACTGCACCTCAGATTTTTAAAAAAAGAGTAAAAATAACTGATAGAAAGTAGTAGCCCTATGACCACATTTTTCACCCACTTGTGGGAGCCTTATCCCTTACCAAATCCCTCCAAAATCCTTCTGCAAATTGCACTACATTTCAAGACCTATTCCTCCCATCTGCCACATGGCATGCATCCACTCACTCCTTCCTCCTCTGGCCTTCCAGAGTGGTGCCAGTGATCTCTGAGGATTCTGAAAGTGCCATCTATGCTTACCTTGCCCACTGTTGCCTTCCAGAGGCTGTAAGGTTGCCAACGCCCAAGGCTCCGAGTATCCATGATTGCTAAAGCCAAACACATGGATGACATCCACAAAGAAAGATGCCTCTGTCTCCAACATCACTGCCATCACCATAGCTAATTTGCTATTGCCTATACTGCTGCTTCTCCTACAGGGACCAGTGATCCCCAATGCTGTGGACAATTTGTATGTCAGCAACCCACGGGCATTTTAGAGAAATGATTCTTAGTTTACATCAGCTCTATTGTTACAGCCCTCACTCTAGGATTTGTCAGGGCTGCATGGGGAAATTGTTTGACAGACACCATGCTGTCCTTGAAATCATTCCTATACACTCTCCACAAATCACATTTTTATAACAAAAGCCTGAACAATAACCTAATGACATAAAAACATTCAAGGTTTTTTCACTCATGTAATCATCCAAAATGGATTTTGCACCACAAAGCCATCCAGAAATCCTGAGTAATGATCATAGCTCTACCCTCTCTGGTATTGCTGGCATCTGCATGGTCAGATGATACAGAGAAAAAACATGGATGAGTTATGAGCATTGACTTAAAGGCATGTATTTCTTCCATTCACAGCTCTGGGCAAGAACACTGACACATAGCCACATGTAACTGCAGGGGAGATTGGAAAACAATTTAGCCGTGTACTCAAAAAGGAGAGAATTGATTATCTTATGCAACTAACAGTATTTTCCATGAAACAGTTCTAGAGTCTCTATAGTGAAATTCCAGAGCTTAGTTCGGGTACAGATGCATTTCAGGAGAGAAGCAGGGTGAGGAGCTTCCATGTTTCTGACAGACTGCAGCAAAGGCAGCAGGGTTCTGGAACAGACAACTGCCGCAGTGACTTCCAAATTCCGTGGGTAGTTTCCTCCTTTAACAGATTCCTGACAAAGGCTGAGGTGTCATTCTGGAACCAGCAGCCATGATGCCATACTTCTGATTCCATAATAAAGTTTCCAATTGTGGCAGAGGCAGTACCTCTCCTGATCCAATTCTGTTGGAAGGATTTGGAAATGCTTCCTGGAATCTCAATACAAAGTTTTTCTTCAGCCCTTGCATTGGTTCTGTCACATAATACCATGTAATAACTTTCTGTCTGCTTAGGTAGAATGGGTTCTATGATTGGCAACTGAGGTCTGAGCAATACACCTGCTCTGTCTCCAAAGGCCTGACGTCTCCTTGGATATCTCTGGCTCACTTTTTCACAATGCACGTACAATTTATGTTGAATTCCAAAAAGCATTTATTGAGATATGGATCCCCAAAGTGTGTCAGAAAAGGTATTCATTTCTCTAATATTTCTAATACCCTACCCTCAAACTTTAATACCCAATTGCCCTCATTACATAGACCCCAGAAAGACCTGTTACATTGAGGGTGGAAAGGAGAAATCCAAGATGCCTAGCGAGTGGAGACACAACAGAGCTCCTGTGGCAACTTTCTTTAAAGTGGACTGTTTTAAATTTCAATCAAAATGGCATTTACTACACAAGGGGAAGTACTTAGGAGAAAATGGATTGATGTATGCAATTCACTTTGAAATGCATAAGAAAAGCAAATGAAATAAGGAATGGATGGATATATATGTGATAAAACAAGTTTAGTAAAATGGTAATGAAGTAGAAATCAAGTGATGTATATATATATCTGCATACTTTAAAGTTATTTAAGCTTTGCTGTATGTTTGAAATTTTATAATAAAATGTTAGAAAAATATTGTTTATTAAGAGTTATATACATCTTGAGAAAAAGTAATAACTTTCTCTCTTTCTTTGATTTATCTGTTGCTATGGATGTATTCATTCATATTTTCCCTTGCTCATCACACACATAAATATAAAGATTTAATATCAAATATGATAATACTATATTGTATTTTGTAAATTTTTTACTGTATAAATGCATCATGAATATTTTTTCAAGTCAATTCATATAGATCTCACCTTTTTAAAAGGTGCATGGTGTTTCAGAATATGAATTACCCAATTTGTTCAATTATCCTATAACTGATGACTGTTCAGGTTGTCTCCAGTTTTTGGTTGCTGGAAACCATGTGATAAATATTTATACATATGTCTTTAAATATTGGTATTTTTATACCTAGTAAATGAATAGTTGGAGATGGATTGTTGATCGGGGAGGCATACATATTTTATATTTTAATTAATTCTCCCAGAAAACTTTCTTAGAAGGTTATTTATAGTCCAACCAAGAGTGAATGAGAATGTCTCTTTTCCCACAGTCTTATTAGACCAGAGATTATCTACTACTCATGGGTATTCTGATAGTGATCAGGATGTTTTAGAATTTTTTCCAGAGGAAACAAGACTGAAGAATGTAGATAACTCCAAAGCAATGACTTACTAAGACCACATAGTTTATTAATGCCAGCATAAGGGGAGGAACTGTGGATTTGTTGTTTACAATGTGTACTACTTCCTTTTTTGAAGATACTAAATAAAAGGATTTATGAGTGATAATTTTCATTTTTTATCAAAATAAACATTTTCTATTTCAATCAAATGTAGTTACTTTCAGTCTCTCAGATTGCTGATGTCTTAGTTCTGTGACTGTAATTGTAGGCAGTGTGGTCAAATGCAGAGTATAAAACATAAGGGATACCAAATACCTTACTGAGTGGAGAGTGACCGAGGTCTGATATGTCTTCCTCTCATGCTGCTTCCAGAAAGGCCAGGGCCAAAGTGGCGATGCTAAACACAGAGAGTGTGCATTAATGTGCACCACTGGCCTGGCTCAGAGCTCCTAAGCTCAGTTGCAAATTTAGGTAAATCTCTCCACTTCCCTGTTTGCTTTTTCCTTACATGTAAAATAAAGAGGTGCCTTTCGCATACAAGGAAACAAAAGTTTAACCAAGCTTCTACATATGTTGTAAAACATTATTTAAAAATAACCTATTCTACAAAGAAAATAAATAAAGTGAAGAGGAACAAAAAACTTTGAAACAAGTTATATTACCCATTATATATTAGTCTGATTCTGAAATGTTTGAGTAATTATCTTGCATTATCCTGAAACATCTATTTTGAAAGTACTTTTCTCCATAGGGTGGAGCAGCTACTCAAATACTTCACAGCAAAAGGTTAGGTAATTTAAGATACATAACTTATTTCCCCAAAACAGAAGTGGTATACAACTGTTTCCTATTCACAGACCAAATCATTGAAAAATGTTATTTTTATAGAAAACCTTCTTATACCACAGTTTAAAGTGATCTATACTACATCTTCTTTCTTTCCTTTATTGCCTAGGCAGTTATATTTCCTTTCTTTCTCTCTTTTTCTTTTTTAAATGATCTGTCAATGTATTTTTCCAATGCCAGAGAATCGTAAAGTCAGCCATAAATAATGACAAGCCCTAAAAATTAATGATGTTATATTTTTAAAAGGCAAACATTATTGAAGACTAAATGAATGAAAGTGGGGCTAATGATTCGAATTTTCCAGTAACTAGGCGCCCTTAGTGTTGGTGATGGTTGCTCTAAGTCTTAGAAAAAATTTACTTTTGAGGGGCTTTATCTTCAAGTTCTCAGGTATCCCAACGTCTAGAGTGTACTCAAATCTTTCCAAACATTCTAAATCAAGCATTCTGTAAAGAGAGGGTGGCAATGCAGGCAGGTAGCAAAACACTGGGGAATGGACATTTTTATTCAATCACAAACCAAATAGAAAACACGTTGATATGGTTTTAACTCTGTCTGTTTGTGGATCAGTGCTCTTTAAGATCATGGACATTTACTATATTTCTTGTTCCCATGTACAATAAATAAAGTAGAAACATGGGGCCTGGACTTGCGTTCAGCCTGGAATAGTTTCTTACCCTCCCACCAACAACCACACACACAGACGCACCCTGGGAAGGCCCTGCAATAGGCAGTCTACATTCACTTCTCTTCAGTTATCTGTTCAGCTTTTAAGTATATCATCGAGATATCAGCCTATGAAAAAGGCACTGTGAAGGCCACTTGGCCTGCTTTGGGTTATCCTTAGTTCGGTTAGCCCCAAGGTTCTTAACTAAGGGTCTATTGGCAATGTCTGGACACATTTTTGGTTATTACAACTGAAGAGGAGGTACGCCACTGGCATCTGATGGGTAGAGGTCAGAGATGCAGCTAAATGTCCCACAAAGCAGAAGACACCCACACCACCAACAAAGATTTCTCCAGTCCAAATGCCAAATGTCAAATGTTCACAGTGCAGGGGTTTAGAAACCTTGATCTAGCCCACAAGGGCTGGCATGTCACCAACAGGTTTGGGGCCAATAATTTGCTTAACCTCATTTTCACCATTCTCTCTCTCTCTCTCTCTCTCTCTCTCTGTTTCACGTACATGTGTGTGTCTGTGTGTGTGTGTGCCTTCCTCCTTCCCTCCCTGCTTCCCTAGCTCCAAGTATGGGAGACAGAGCACTCATAGCTAATTCATCTTTAGAGATATGACTAGTATTAGCTATTTCTTAAATTTCTTAGTATGCACACTCCTTGTGAGTTGAATGATTAAGATAAGTAAAGTGAATGATTCCAGGATAAAAATCTACTTTAAAGCATAACTGTTTGATTTGGCCAAAAGATTTATACTTGTATGTACATAAAACACAGAATTTATTTTTGTATTATTATTTATTAATGATTATATAATTTTCCATATGAATAACTATAAGCCTACTTCTGCCACACCCTGTCTTATTATTTAACTCAATGTGATCAACTCAAGTGTTTTTACTTTTAGGTTATTTCAGGTCAAAAAAAATCAAGGAAAATGTAAAAGCCGACCATAAAAAATACATTTTAGATTTTTTTTAAACTCATAAAAACACACATACTTTTTCAATATGAAGAATAATTGTGTAGGAAAATCTCCTACTTGGTTTGACATCTGTGTATTAATTCAACTAGGCCAAGTGGCAGGAACATCAGCCTGTGTAACTTTGTGTCAAAAGTAGACACAAGGTATTCTCTAGCTCAATGAAGTTACCACTTACACTAAAAAATATAATAAAATAGCTGAAAATGTTGACAATAACCATTTGCTCGTAAGTGAAAGGTAAATGTCCTCTATATTTCTGGAGAAACTGTATAATCTGAATCCTGCAGTTTTGATCTTTGATATATGGTACTAAAGGGAAGTAAGAAAATTATTTTTACTGTCTCAACAAATCCTGGCTTTCAAGCCAATTGCCATACTGTAATAATTCTATCTTGGATGTCAGAGGTTGAAATTTCTTCTTCATATTCTTGCTGTTCTAGCCTTAAACCACTCCCACATCCATTCAGGACCAGCTACATAATTTTTGATACTAAGTGCAAAATGGAAAGACAAAGCTGCTTGTTTAAAAATTGAGAATTGCAAGATGGTGACAGCAGAGCATTCAGCCAAGTATGAGGCCCTTGTCAGTGCCAGGCCTCTGCAAGTGCACGTGACCCGCCCACAAAGCCGACTCTGCTTCCGTCTCACCCCAGTGTATTCTTTCAAGGTCACGAACAGAAAACACCACTGTCAAGCTATTACCCTTCAGGGCCTCCACATTCAGTTAAACAGGTTCTGCACTGAACAACTCTGCCACTCATGTCAGAGGCTGAGGGAACTGCATCCTCTGAAACCGTGGCATGCAACCTGCATGGGCATATGTGCCAGTCCTAAAGACCAGTCCACAGGGATCCTCTTTTCTGTTTTAGCAAAGAGAGTGACACTACGTAGTTACTTACTACCTTTCTCATCCACCAGAAAAATGAGAAATGATTCAGCTAGTTTTCAAATTCAGTGACTTTTCCAGTTTTCCTTCTATACTCGGTGACTGAAGAGGGTGTTTTGCATTTATTAAACCTTAGTTCAAAAAACCGTAAGGAAATTCACTGCTATTTTTCTCAAAAGCAGAAATATATTTTATGTTTTTTCCTATTTGAAGCATTCATTTTATGAGATTTCCATGGCAGTGTAACCCATTTTTGCATCATAGTGTTATCATGATTTACCTTTTACTTGAGGAAGCACTACGGTTTATGGACACTCTTTGGTGTAGGTCAGAGGAATAGCCCCATGAACACTGAGCCAGCACAGTCGTTTTGATGAATATTAGAGCTGGAAGTAATTAAGAAACAGTCTTTTCCCACCTTCTCCTTAAATAGATGAGGAACCCAAAACTGGACTTGCCACCAGTCACACTGGTAGATATTGAAAGAGTAAAGACTAACCTCACATCCTAGAGACCTTGATTTCCAGGATAAGCAGGGTATCATGTATGTATTTAAGTCAGATCCATCCTTAGAGAAAAGCGCTAAATGCTTCTGTCAGCAAGAGAAAGTCAATGTCTTGTGAGTAACGGTAACTGTGACTCAGATTTGACAGATGACACGCTAGCAGTTACCCAGTTGGATCCTGTGAACTCATGTTGTCATGTGGCACAACTGCTGGAAATGGGTGCTGTCTGTCTCTGCAGAATATTTGCACCTTTGTTAACATTCTTTATGTGCTCTCACTGTAAACCCTCTCTTTCCAGGTGCTTACAACAGTCTCATAAGCTTTCTGTTCACATGCAGACATCTGAAGCACAAAAATTATCAGCAATAAAAAGAAGTTAGAAGTAGTTACCAAAAATTCAAAAATATTACAGGCACTTACAACATTTTATCAAACAGAAAAGGGAATGTTTACAAGTCTTAAACAGATTATTTTGCAATATATTTAAATTTTATAATCTTGAAAGAAACATTTTGTTCTTTCTCCATATGCGATAAATGATCAGAATTATTGCCATCTGAATTGATTTCACTTTGTCATTGTCTTTCTGTTTCACATGAAGTAGCTGTTTTTCTCTCCCACTGTAACAGAAGGAAGACAATTTCTATCACCAGAACCAGTGCATATGAATTCTAAATGTAAGGAGACAAAGCTTCTTTAGAAATTGTGCTTCCTTCCATGTCTGTTATAAAGAGTTAATTGTTTGCTGGCCAATTCATTACTTGCTGATATTCTTTGCCCCAAATGGATTATAGGATTCTTTCCTTTGAAAAGTATTAAAACTGAATAGCTAATAAAATTTGAGCATGAAATCAATAATCAGGTAGTAACTAATGGTCTGATATCTCATAGTGTTAGCATAGGTATCTAGTTAGGTATTAACAAAAGAGAAGGGGGACAGACGATTAATTAGCCAGATTAACTAGAAAGCTACAGCTTCACAGACAGTCCAGGGAACAGCTGCAAAATTCCTCCAAAGAGATTACATCCTAGGCAGGAAAGACTTGCTTTCCTATCTCCCCAGGCAACAACTGGCCTGTTCCTGCAGATTAGTGCGGGGGAGGGAGGATAAACTGTGAGAGGATAATTGCTCTACTGAGGCTTGAACAGTGGAAGCCAGATGAGGAAGCAAAACTATAGTCATGCACAATAGGAGTCATAATTGTGACCATATAGGGGAGGAGTCTAGCCTGGGAAGATCAGATGAAAAGACCATATAGGATAAGGGTATGAAACCCCAGAAGATACAGGGAAGGGATTGGATGCGGGGACCCAGTGTAGCACTGGGAAGATGCAGGAAAGAGATAGGATAGTTTGAAAGAAAGACTACTTTCACCCAAGCCCAAGGAACTATACTCAAAGCTTAACAAATGGCCAGAGGCATTCTCTCTCTTTAGCAGGTGCTCAGGCCAATCACAAGCTGGATCGGAACAGAGACTGTGCTGGACTCCTGGAGCCTCAGGTGCCAGGCTGTGGGCACAGGAGTGCTGGGTCTTGGCCCTTATCCTGGGCTTGGTGGGCCCAAATGCAGGCCTGCATCGTGAGGCTGGACTGCTTCTGCAGCTAGACAGAGCTCAGCCATCCGGTTGTGGATGAGACCTCACCTAAGCCCTTCCTTTGCTTTTATTCCAATAAATCTTGCCATTATGCCTCAAATCCTCTTATGCTTGTATCCTTGAAATGTATTTCCTGTGATACCAGGGAAGAATCCTATTGCCTCCAGCAACAGTTGTTCTAAAAAAGACATTTACAATTTTTACAAAGGCTAGTTTTCCTCTTAAAATGACATATGTGCAACTTAGTGAGCCAACACTATTTCCATTATCAAAAAGAACTGACCTGAAATATTATGTGGAACAGGAAGAGTTTCTAAAACAATAGATCAGATATTTCTTCATGTTAGTATAGGTTGCATTATTGGCCCCAGTCCTTCCTCCTTCCCAGTAGGCATATGCTTTGTCATGTAATTTTGCAATTCTGTTCTTGACCTTGGGCTTGACTATCTGAGTTATTTTGGCCATGAGGGGAAATGCAGTTTCCCAGTTGCTTTTTTGTACCTTGGTCATTGCCATTAAGAACAGCTTGCTTTGGTTATCCCAAGTCAGGAAGGAAGATGAGAGACTGGTGGTAAGAACAGAACTGCCCCAAGCGATCCACAGAGGGACAGAGAGAGGAAGCGTGGGGCAAAGCCCTGCAACGTGAAGGTGAGTAGCCCAGCCAAGCCCAGCCTATATCAGCTAGACTCCCCAAGTCCTACAGACACATGGGTGATAATAAGTGATCTTTGTCTAAAGCCACTGAATTTGAAGTCATTTTTTATTCAGCAGCATTTAACAAATCCAGTGGGTTTCTGTTGTCAAATCCAGGAACAAGACGTAGCAGAAATGAATATATGCGGAACTTCTGCTAGAGCGCAAAATAAGGCCAAAAAACACTGTCTTAGGTTGGCATGACTATCGCTCTCAAAACGCAGAGGAAATTGCTTCCACTGGAAATCGGAATAGTTTAAAAATGGTCCACATTTGTTGAATTTGCTGAGAAAACTTACCATTGCTTTGCAAATAGTAACTTCCAAAATTTGAACACCCTGGAAATTTTTCTGAATTTAGAGACTGGAGGGGTTCCTTGCCATTCTGAAACTACCTCACTGTGACTAATCTGCACTGCTCACTTAGAATTACAGCGCTTTTTTTCTCAACATAGGTTGTTTAACTCTTATTTAATACAATTGCATAGTGACTAGATGATGACTATTATTCCAACTTAGGGTAATTTTTATTTTGTTTTGTTTTGACGCTTAGGTTAGAGATTTCAGGATGAATAAACAAAAACCTCAGATTCTGAATAATTCTCACGAATATTATAAACCTTCGACTTAAATATCAAATCATTTCAATTGTACAAATATTTAAATAAATGACAACACATTCTTACGTCTATTGGTTCCATAAAGCTTCTTCTAAGATACAGATGGTTCCTCATAAACATAATCTCTCTAAGGCTTTAGTGCAAGTCAGAGACTTGGCCTCAGCTTTCCTTTGAGAATGAACTGAGCCTGTTTACTCGAAAGGTCAATGGTGCAAACTTAACATATTAACTAATGAAGGTGGAAGTACGTAATTTCAAGTATTAAATTAGCTACCTGAAAATAGATTGTGCCCTTGTAAACAAATAACTATTTTCATCTACTTCCTGTTCCGTAAGTACAATGGCTTTAGCAGTTTTTAAAAAATCAATGTTTCATTACCTGAAGACCTTGCTGAGGACTGAGGATATTTTTCTGCTGTTGACATCTCATTAAGATTATTTAACAACTATGCAATCTATTTGCCTCCTTGGTGCTAAAATTGATAAATTTTTCAAAATACAGTCCAGAGTTTTCAGAGACAAACTCACAGTTTTTTGACCCATTGTCAATATCTATCACTGAAAGGTATGAAATAAAACAATAAATGTGTTCAGTCAAGAGGATAGAAAATATTGATATATTAAGCAATAAATAAAACCTTGCCTTAATGATGCTATTAAAAGAATAACATGAATATTTTTAATAAGGTCATTTTTAAATTGCTACCTTGCAATAATTGGATATTGATAATATATGTGTTTTATTATCTTGTAAGAATGCATTAGAAACCGTGAGTATTTTGTTTGCCTTTTTTCACACATAGAGAATAGAGGCATTGTCCAGATAATTTTAGACAGAAAGAAATATTTCTCTTTGTTTATCTTTGATATAAATTCAGACTTATAGAAGTTTGCAAGAATAATGCCTAGAATTAGAATTCTCTGACACCCTTTATCCAGATTTTCTAAATATTAATACTTTACCCCAATTCTTAATACATACATATATTAGAACTGCTTAAAGATAAGTTGCAGATACACTCTAATATTTACCCCTAAATATTTCACTATGTATCTCCTATAAGATGATTATCTAACATAATCACAGTATAATTATCAATACCAGAAAATTAAGACTGATACAATATCAGATACTCTATAGGCCTCATTCGATTTTGCCAACTATCTCAACAATGTTGCTTACAGCAAAACAAAACAAAACAAAAAAAACTCAGTTTATGCATTAGATGCAGTTGTCAAATCTCTTTAGTCATCTTCAATCTGGAACAGTTTCTCAGAAAATTTTCATTTCACCAATATTTTTGAAGAATACAGTCACACTATTTTATAGAATGCCCCTCAGATTGGGTTTGTTTGATGTTTCCTTTTGATAGAATTCAGCATCTGCATGTTGGGTAGAAAATATCATAGAAGTGATTTTGTTTTTCTCAGTGCCCTGGTTCCTATTAGAGGACTATTTAGAGAGCAAGATTAGGACTCCAGGTGGGTGGCTACCTTTATGCACTCTCAGCAGACCGAGCTAAGAAATGTGTATATGCACACACACACATGAGTGTACACACACACACACACACCTTTTTCTGTATCTGTCTCAGGGTTTCTTAACCTCAGCGCACTACTGGAGGTTCTGCGCTCTGCACAGTAGGATGTTTAACATCATCCTAGTAGATGCCCTGCCATCCAGATGTGGTAACCAAAACTGTCTGCAGACACTTCCAAATTTCCTCTAGTGGGTAAAATTGGCCCCAGCTGAGAATCATTGAAAATCTATTTAAAACCATGAATTCACACTGGTACCTGCAATTACAATCCAACTGCACAGGGATCATTCTTGTACTATAACTCTTTTCTCCAACAGTGAGAAACATGTCTCCCATCATCCACTGTATATTTACTTATCTATCATTCCTTGAATATACATATACACACATATATTTTCTGAAACAATTACTGGAGTTTTGGGATTATAATAAAATCATCCAGGCCTAGTGGTTTTCTGACATGTACATTCTTTGATAACTCTCTCTAGGAAAATTGATCAGAATAATCTTTCTGTCTTTATTGTGATCAATCATGGTAAATTTATTTTCCTATGATATTTCCATGTAATGTAATTATTTTTGTTTTTTTACATATTATTTTTATTGTAATTTTCCATTACCATTTATCCCACCTATATACCCTCTTCTACCTCTACCCACTCATGCCCCCTCCCACTTTCCCCACACTGTTGTCTGTTTCCATAAGTTCTTTCTCTCTCTCTCCCTTTTTTTTTGCTGGATCCCTCAACCCCTCCAACACATACCCCCAATCCCCCACCAGAGCTGTCTGCCTGCTCTCTCTCCATGCATTTGTCTCTATTTTGCTTATTAGTTCAGTTTGTTCATTAGATCCCACACATGGGTGAAATCCTATAGTATTTGTCTTTCTCTGACTGGTTTCTTTCACTTAGCATAATGTTCTCCAGGTCCACCCATTCTGTCACGAAATGTAAAATTTTCTTCTTTCTTACAGCCAAGTAGTATATCACTGTGTAAATATACCACAGCTGTTTTAATCCATTTTACCCACTCATCTACTGATGGACACTTGGACTTCTTCCAGACCTTGACTATTGTAGGTAATGCCGCAAGAACACAGGAGTACATATATTATTTTGAATTATTTTTTCAGGTTTCTTTAGATGAATTGCAGAAGTGTAATCACAGGGTAATAAAGCATTTCCAGTTTTAATTTTTTGAGTTATCTCCATACTGCTGCACCCATCTGCATTCCCACCAACAGTACAAAAGGGTTCTCCTTTCCCTACATCTTCTCCAACACTTGGTGTTTGTTGATTTGTTGATGATGGCCATTCTGACAGGTGTGAGATGACATCTCATTGTGGTTTTAACTTGCATTTCTTTGATTATTAGTGACATTGAGCATCTTTTCATATGTCTATTGGCCATCTGTATGTCCTCTTTGGAGAAGTGTCTGTTTAGGTCCCTTGCACATTTTTAATTGGATTTTTGGGGTGTTGAGTTTTATAAGTTCTTTATAAATTTTGGGAAATAATCCCTTTTCAGATACATTGGTGAATATGTTCTCCCAATCAATAGGTTGTCTTCATTTCTTTATGGTCTCTTTTATTTCCAAAACCTTTTAGTTTAATGTAGTCCCATTTGTTTGTTTGTTTGTTTGTTTGTTTTTGTTTTCATTGACTGAGAACAAGGAAATAAGAATATTCCATCTTCATGTTTGAAGATCCTCAGTTTGAGTTAGCTAGTGGTTTTCTATTTTTAATGAAAAATAAATCAAGATTTTTATTTATTCATTAGATTTATTGTTTTACAGTTTTCTTTCTGATTTTCTACTTTTATCTATTATTTTTTCCATTTGCTTTCATCTAGTTTAATTATTTTTTCTAGATTTCTGTTCTAAGATATTAATTCATTTAATTCAGTTCTTTAATGTATATTGAAAAGGTGTTTTAGGCTATAAAATTTTAATGATCTCTAACCCATAGAATTTAATATGTGCTGTTTTCAAATTAATTTTTAGAATTTTTTTAGTTTTTGTGTTTCTTTCTTCTTTTTATACCCAAGAAAGGGTATAAAAGGTCTTTAAATTTCTCAATGAAAAAACTTTTCTTTAAACTATGCTAATATTTGTAACTTATTGCATTGTGATGAAAAATGGTTTTTGTAATATTTCTACTCTTGTAATTCTCTGGAGTTTTTAACTATGACCAATGTTTGCAATGTACCATATGTGCTTGAGAATAAGGTATTTTCTTTATTACCAGTGTGTAATGTTCTATATCCATCCAAAGATCTGTCTCATTCATTGTGTTGTTTGGATTTCCTAAATTCTTATTTATTTTTTGTGACTCTGATCTGTGTTGTAATTAGTGGTTTCTCTTACTATGGGTGTGTTTCTATGTATCCTTCTACTATTTGCTTTATAAAGGTGATTCTTTTGTTATTAAGTACATAAATATTTATAACTGTTGTCTTTATATGTGTTTACTTGTGCTTTTATTATAAATTGTACTTTTAACATTAAAAATTATCCCATTTTATCACTTCAAATACTATATGATTTGAGTTCTATTTGTCTGATCTCAATATCTCTGCCCTGCATTCTTATCGTTTTCATTTTCCTGTCACACTTTATCTTTCTCTTTTTTTTCCTTTGGGAATCTCTTATATTGAGCATGGAATTGGGTCTTAATGAGAGTCAAATTAAAGTCTTTTTCTTTTAACAGGTGAATGAAGCCCATGGTTTGAAGGGAGCATTGAGTGGAGAGGTTGTGTGGCAATCAATTTTTTGCCTAGTTTGTTCTTTTGTTTTTCCTTTTGCTTTCTAAGATCCTAAATCTATCCACTTCCTGTTCATTTTTCCTTCCCTACAATTTCCTAATACTTCTCCGTTCTTGAAATCCACTTGTCTCCCCTAGAGGATTCCTCTCTTAAAAATGCCTCCTCACCTTCAGGGTGCACCATTGGGTACCTACCCTGTAAGCAGCGGTCTGACGTATTGTATAATTTTTCAGTCATGGGGTTGATTTTCTCTTAATAACAATCATACCAGCTTCTCTCTTGTCTCTTCAGTGCAGTTTTACCCGACCTGTCTTAGTTCTCTGTAAGGGCTGGCAGCAGAAGTATAAAAGTGTATGAGACAGTGTGCTAAGTATTGGTATTTATTTTTCTAGAGTTTATTTCAATTTTTAAATTGATATATTTTTATTTATATTGAATGCCTAAGTTTTGTTTGCTTTGATTTTTTACTGTTTATTTTTCCTTCTTTGCAGGAAATGTTGGATGATTTGTATATACACCACTACTATTACCTGGACTATTAAGAACTATGAAAATCCATGGTTTCCGATGTCCCATGAACAATTGTGTCTTACATATGTAAGAAATGCTTTTGCAACTACAAGTAAGAGGAAACTCAATTCAGAGGGAGGAAATTATGCTTTCTTTAGGATGTTGAAAGATGTAAAACAATGTTGCAGCCACTTAGACACTGAGAAAAAGTTGGATATTCTACAAAATCAACTGCTTTCAGTAATATCAGCTCTTTCTATTTTCTGTAGCTTTTCTTGCTTTGCATGCTGGCTTTCATTTATACACATGAAGCTCCATGATTGCAATAGGACTGCCATTGTCTCAAGTTCAAGGCGGAAGAGAAGAAACTTTCTTTGTTTTAGCAGCCTCTGTTTCTTTCGCCAGGAAAAGAAAATTTTCTTATAAGGTGGACATCAGGCCTCCACTAACATCTCGTTGGTCAGAAGTGTGCCACATGCCTTATTCTATCTGCAAGGGACGCTATAAAAGGGAGTATTTAGCTTTTTTCAGGCTCTATAGGAGAGGCGAACAAGGGGCCAGTGAGTTGAAATGAATGAGAGCTGGGTTAGCCAACAAAGAGTATCTGCAGCACTTGTACTTCTTTTATGCACCTCAAATCCCTTATTGGGTTTCAGGTCACATAACTAGAGTTCAATTGACATTTGGACTTGACCTAGTTAATAATATGTATGTGTGAAATATATGCATATATAGATTTTCATGCTTATGTATATTTATTCCAGGAAAATCAATAATTCTACTCATTTAGTGGTATTATTGAAATAGAGAGTAAGTAATACCATTAGACTCCATGTTAGGAGTCTTTCAATATTGTGATGAGTAATGTCATTCTTACAGAGAGCAAAGGCCCCAAAGCTCCAAATTTACAGAAAACACAATACAGAAATTTAAGCTATGAACTCTATAAGGAGACATTTGAAATAGAGAACATCACCACCAGCTTACCTAGTTGATATGCCAATAAAGCTATTTCTTACTTAGCAATTACAATGTGTTTCTCTTAGGATTATTGCACAAATGCAATGAGATGATGAGTATAAATTTCCTTACACGGTGCTCAATAACCATTAGCTATGGCACTACTCTTATTAGTGCTACGATGTTCTTCCAAGTGCAATAGTAACTGTTTTTTATATAATTATGTATTCTTTGCAATAGTTTTATGAGGTAGGCATTATTATCACTATTTTACATATGAGGAAACTAAGCTAGCTTATTGACATTAAATAACTTGTTCAAAGTAACATAACTTATAAGTAGAGAGACCAGGACCCTATATCAATTGGAATCCAAAGATGGTACCTAACAATCACCATCTAAGTTCTGTAATATTAGAGAAATGTTCACACAAGTAACACCCCCTTTTGTCACTTCCCTCTCTACTATTCTTCACTTCTATACTACCCCTATCCTATTGTTTCTCAGAGTAAGGACATTAAAATTAGCATATCTAGCATATCTTCTCAAGAGGTCTAGATTTGGTTGCATTTTTTATCTGTTCCTGATATAACCTTAATTACTTTTTATTGTAATTATTTTCACATCTTGTCATCTTTAAAAGTTAGGAAATTCCAGGTATGAATAGATCAAATTTTTCCTGATTCTCATGGTGATTACAGTACTCCTCAATTGAAAGAATTCTTTATGAAGTAAAGGAAGTTAGCTCTTCATCAATCATATACCTGTCATAATTTTTCAAATTGAATGTTATTATACAAGTATTGATTTTTTTTTTTTTGGCTTCTGGCCAGGCTAATCTGGAAAACAGAAAAGAGACACAACTGCCAATATCAGGAGTGAAAGACAGGACATCAATGGAAGTTCTGTAAACATTAAAAGGATAACGAGTTCTATTCAAATCTATGTATATAAATATATAACTTAGGTGAGAAGGACCAAATCTTGAAAATATACATAATGCCAATGTTTAAACTAATCCAAAGATAATAATATGAAGATTCCTGTATCTATTAAATTTAATTCACAATTACAAAACTCCACAAAGAAAACTCTAGTAGAGATGACTTAACTAGTAAAATCTATCAAATGTATAAGAAAGCAATAATATTATTTCGACACAAACTCTTTTTGAAACTAGAAGAAATGAGATCACTTCCCAATTCTTTTTATGAGGCCAGCACACTGATACTAAAACCAGACAAAGACAACACAAGAAAGAAAACTGTACCCCAATATTTCTCAAGTACCTAGGTATAAATCTTTTTACAAAGTATTATGACAACAAATTAAACAATATTTAAGGAAGTACATCATGACTAAGTTATACATAATGTGACAAAAGGTTGAATCAACAATTGAGAAAAAAACAATGTAGATTACTATATTAACACATCAAAGAATAAAAAACATAAGATCCTTTCCATAGGTGAAGGATAAGTGTTTAATAAAATTCCATATCCATTCATGGTAAAATTAAGAAGGGAAAAACTCAGTGAACTAAGGAGAACTTTCTTCCTCTCATAAAGGACATTTTGAAAAACCCACAAGTAACATCAGGTTAACAGTAAAAGGCTAAATGAACTGCCATTAAGACCAAAAACCAGGCAAGGATTTTCCCTCTCAACCTGTTAGTCTGGATTATTTGGAGGTGCTACCCTGTGCAATAAATTGGACGGAAAGAAGGAAGGAGGGAAGGAAGGAAGGAAAGGAGATAAACAGAGGAGGAGAAAGAAATATCATTCAGATTGGTAACGTAGAAGTAAGACTGTTTTTATTCCACCTAACATGATTATCTACTTAGAAAATTCCAAGGAATTTATAAAAATATTTACTAGAATAGATATGAGTTCATTAAGGTTGTGTTCTATAAAGTCATTACACAATATTTTAAAAAATCAATTATATTTATACTAATTATGAATAATTAGAAAGTGAAGTCAAATAAATACTGCCACTAACAATAACATTAAAAAACGAAAAAAGCATGAAACACTTAGGGGTAGATCTAACAAACTATGTGCAGTATGTGTACACTGAAAACTATAAATATTTCAGAGATAAGTTAAAGAAAGGTAATAAAGTGGAGAGATGTACTTTGTTCAAGAATGAAGTGATTTAATATTCTTATGATATCAATTCTATTCAAATAGGTCTATAGATTCAAAATAGTACCAATCAAAGTCCAGGAAACATTTTTTTAGAAATTTGCAAAGTGATTCCAAAATTCATATGGAAATATAACAAACTTATTCTGAAAACACAGAATAATGATGGAAAATGCATTCTACCTGACTTTAAGTTTATATAAAACTACAGTATCAAGACCATATAGTCTTGGCATAAGGGTAGTACCAATGGAGAAGAACAGAAAGTCTAGAAATAGACACATACAAGTACAGTCAACTGATTTTTAATGAAATTGTCAAGTAATTCAACCAGAATGGACATTTTTTCCAACAAGTTTTACTGTACAATGGACATCCATATGCACAACTGAAACAAAATTGAAATAATATCTCAACCCTTACTCCATTATCTTGAATCACACAAAATTAGCTAAAAATATATTACAGATCTAAATGTAAGATAGAAAACTCTAAAAGTTCTGGAAAAAAATAAATGTGACCTTGGATTAGGTAAATATTTTTAGATGACACAAAAGCACAAACCATAAAATAAAATACCAATTTCTGTTTGTTGCAAGACACTACCAATAAAATTAAAAGACAAAACACTGATTGGAAATAAATATTTGCAAAACATTTCTAAAAAGAGTTGTATATATGTAAAAAGTCTTAAAACTCAATAAGATAAAAACAATCCAAATGAAAATAGCCAGATAGTTTGAATAGAAATTTCACCAAAAAAGATATAAGAATTGCAAATGATTGCAAGTAAGTACTTAGGTGGAAATGCTCAACATCATTAGTTATTAGAGAAATGTAAATTAAAACCTCCATGAGATAGTATATGTGTGTGTGTGTGTGTATAATTAGAATGATTAAAATGATAAAAACTGAAAATACTAAGTGTCAGTGAGAACTCAGAGCCGCAGAGAACTGGAATTCTCTCATATGGTGGTGGTAGAAATACAAAATGGTACAGACATTTGAGAAGAAAGTTGACATTTTCTTATAAAGTTAAACCCTTATAATTTTAAACTCATTTTCTTATAATGAACCATGCTCATTATTTTTTATAGTTTTGCTGAAGACAGAATCAATACCTCTTTACCAAAATTGGTTCAGATGTCAAGGCAGGTGATGTCACATATGCACCAAGAGAACATGAGAAAGTGTATCACTCACAAAATGAGACTTTCTGGGGAGAGCAGGGCACACACCCAAGACTGTCCAATGAGACTTAAGCAAAGGAGGGCTGATGACTTCATTTTTATTGTGATTAGGATATAGGACCAAGTTGAAGGTTTCAGAATAGCTTGAATTTCTGCATTAGTACCAAGTGAAGGAGTACATGGGCTTTTTTATGGTTTACAAAGAAGGATGTAGGAAAAAGGGGGTCAAACATCAAAAATGGAGTCAGACACTTTATTACACTTACTGTAGGACATGGCAGTCCCACTCTTAGATATTTACCCAAGAGAACTTATAACATATAGCCATAAAACCTATATACAAATGTTGATAACCAAAAACTGGACCAACTCTAACATCCATCAACTGATGAATCAGTAAATAATTTGCAGAACATATATACAATGGAATAATACCTAGCATTAAAAAGAAACATTTATAAGTTCATGCAATAGGATGAATGAATATCAAAAACATCATGCTGACAGAAGCCAGATACTAAAGGCCACATACTCTGTAATTATATTTATATGACAATCTGGGGAAGACAAAACTATAAAGACAGAAATTGGTTAAGTGGCTGAGGGAACTGAATTCAAGGGAAACTAGAACACTTCAGACATCTTGACTGTGGTGATAGTTACATAGCTCTGTATTTCTCAAAACTCAATAAAATCTGCTTATGGAAAGTGAAATTGGTGGTACAAAATTATAGGACCATAAACTTGAGATAAAAACAAACTTCTATAAGATAAATAGAACTAATATGACTGGCTTTGAAATCTAGATAAGTGGACTCAAGCTTAAGTCTAAATGGTCTGCTAGAAACAATCCAGTAGTAAGTGGCAAAGGCAGGGCTTAAATTCAAATCACTGAATTCTCATCCTAAAATTGTTCACGATATTACATTTTTTTATCAAATACAAGCACATTTATAAACTTTTGTCTTCAACAATGTAATGTGAAAAGGATTTAGATTTGTATTGTGTCCTTCCAAGGGGTTATATTAGGTCCATTAGATGAACAGATAAAAGTTACAGCAAGTCAAAGTTTTAGTTCAAAACATAAAAAAAGTCCTCCTTAAACATTGAGGCCTCCCTGAATATGGGCTGCTTGTCGACAGTGTCAAGATATAAGCCAACAGGCCACAGAAAGTAGACCAGGGTTGATGACCAAGGAATTCAAAGACTAGGTACACAGTTGCACCATAGCAGGTCTCTTAAGTTTCCAGCTGTCACTCTTGCTATATAAAGCGGTGAGAGACATGTACTGTATTTGATAATGTAAAGTATGGCCCTAAGGCCCATGAGTATTACAAAGACAGAAAAGACACAACTGCTAACCTGAACATGCATATGGTAAAATGTCAGAGTCTATCTACAGAAAGTGATTGCATGTGTGACATGTTCTAAAAGCAAGTGCACAACAAAATGGGGTTAAACTTATTTCTTTGTAAAGCCTATGTAAAGGAAAAATAAAGATGATTATCTCTTCAACTAACAACTCTTTGTCCAATATTTTGTGCAAATTGTCATAGCCATTAGGAAAAATCTACAGATAATGCCTACTGATTAAAATTAAGCTACTTTAATTAATAAAAGACTGAATATAATTCATTTTCTTACCATGTATGGATTTAAATTTAAATTGCTATGTTAACATGGTGGGATTAGTGATTTGGATCTTTTCTGGTATGACTGTAAAGTATTTTAATTATAAAGCCTTGGGGATAGAGAAATGCAGCTAATTACTATGTGCACAAGAAGAGTGTAAACACCTACTAGCTGGGGCTCAATTAGAGCCCCTGAACTCAGAGGCAGACTTTAGTCCAGATCATTTGAAAATTACAGCATCTTCCCTTATAATTATAAAATCAATAACTGATGAGGGAATTAGCGTATCTGGTAATCAAGGTAACAGCTTTTGCAGATCTAATTAGAGTATATTCTGTTGCTTAGAATACATGTCAAAGTTGTTAAACTAATCTTTTTATTAAAGATGATGGCTGAATCTTAGGAAATAAATATATATATACACACACATACATATATATGCTGTATTTCTCACTTTACAAACAGCAGGAGCCAATGCATAAATCAACACTCATTATGATTATAATTTTAGAGTACAGTTAAGACAAGGCAGCTCTCTTCTTGGGAAGAGCTTCAGTTGATGCCTAAAACCCTGTCAAATGTCTGACTGTACCATTCTTTCCATCTAACCTTTAGGTGTATTTTGGAGACAAACTCAAGATATTTACTAATCACAAAGTTAGTCTATCACCAACCAAAATGTCTGTTTGTGGCAGTTTGGCTCAGAGTCACATAAGCCTTGGTGAGTCCAGGCTATGATACATAGACTTTTCACAACCTTTACAGTGTATTATAAGTAGCTTTTGACTGCATACCTTATCTTTGGATCGCAGTATCTTTATTTTTCTTGAGAAAGTCCTCCTACCCTACTAGCATGCAGTCTGGGATGCAATAATTTTTATATCACAACCTACCCTGCCACAGGTTGGGTGCAAGAGCAGGGCGATCAATACCTGTAAGCTATTCTCTGCAAGGATGGACGTGTGAACCAGGCAAGGCCAAAAAAGAGAATTCAGTTAGGGGGGCCATTTTTACTACTGAGCCAGAGTGCATATCAGAATTAAGCCATCAAAGGAAACCAGAGCTAAGTGTGTGTTTAGAGAGAGAGATAGAGGGAGCACTTATGACATCATTTAACTCTTTAGATCTAGGCATGAGTAAAAGCCAGATTCACCCATTGAAATTCCTAGTAACTAAGAGCAGAATATTATGTTTGCTTAAACAACCAACAAAAGAATCTTGACTAACACAACCTACCTAGTATTTCTATGCCTTTGTCTCTTAATTTGTAAAATCAAACATAAAAATTACTGCTTTATAGGGTTATTGTAATTAATAGAGTTGTGTTTTACCAATTTTTTAATATTTGTGATGACTCTATGAAATAGGTGTTAATTTTATCTCTATTTTACAGATGATGAAACTGAAGCTTAGAGATATTAAGGAATTTTCCCAAGGTAATATATTGGTCAGGATAAACAGCATTAATTAATGTAAAAATGATTGCAAAGCTTCAGTAGCTTCATGCAAAAAGATGAATTTCAGTTTCATACAAAGTCTAGCTCTCATACAAAGTTAAGTAGCCTTCCCGGGCAGCTTTCTTCTAGCTGGTGTTTCAGGGACCTAGGCTCCCTCCTTATTGGAACTCTGCTATTTTGCACCTTCATTAACATACCAGCACGACCCAGCCAGCAGGAAGAAATAGAGTCAAGGGCCTAGAATGTAGAAAGTCACACTAGATATACAACTATCTCAACTCAGAATGATACATAAAGCTCTTGCTCACATCCTATGAGCTAAAAGTAGTCAC